>JAOEGS010022150.1:15381-39094 GCA_025447755.1 Corythornis vintsioides | reverse complement strand
CTGAGCATCCACCAACAGGTTTGACTGACCCCCACCACTGGCTCAGCCCCAACATCCCAAGAAACCTGGGCAGCAGCAGCAGCACCCTGACAGCAGCAGGGAAGAAGCCAGGCTCTAGGCTGTCCCAAAAAAGCTTATTTCTCACTGAACCTCTCCATTTCTTGATGCTTTCCAGTGCTCATGTCTGAGAGGACAGACACCCTCCCAGATGTCCCCACAGCTCCCCAGTGCTGAAGCCCCCCAAGGCAGTGCTGCAGGGGAAGGGGGTGAAGGGGGAAAGGAAAAAAAGAGGGGGGACTAACCAAACAGTACAAATTACACCTGCTAATTACTTGCAGAGGGGAGACAGCAGAAGGGATAATCCCTCTTCCCTCAGCACGCCACACGAATGCCTTCAGAGATGGGCTTATGGGAGAAGGGGTTGTGGGGGTTGCAAAATCATTTCATTTGAAGGCTCACATTTGAAGAGAAGATTTTTGGAAGGAGAAGTCAACACGTTAGCAGCAAGCAGGAGCACAGAACACATAATCCTTTCACGTCCTGACAGGGGAGATCTGTGGAGGCCTGTTATGCAGCACGGCTGAGTAACAGCATCTTCATTTTTTTTGAATATCTAATGAGGAGTTTCTGTATCTTATTCTAGAAGACAGAATGCAGTTGGCAAACACCGAAGATCTCAGTCAGCAAGTATGCTTTTGGCAATCAAAATTTCAATCTGGATAGATATCAGAGATATGTACAGCACGGGGAGGTGGGTTTTTTTTATTCCAACAATTACATTCAAATTAGCAGATTAACTCGAATCCATTTTAAGCACATGCAAGCTACAAGAAAATCAGCCTCCACCACCACCACAACAGGGTATTTTTGGATTGTTAGTATCCTTAGTCCTGTTAGTGGCATCAAATGCATTTAACATCTATTAAAAGGAAGCAGATGAAGTGAAACAAGCTCTGTCTAAATCTCAGAAGGCTACAGATGCCAGAACTTAGCACCTCCTTGGACTTGAAACCCATGCGTGCCAAAAACACATTTGCAACTGTGCTAATTCCCACTGTGAGAACTGAAAGGCAGCTTCATGTAACACAAGGAGCAACAAACCCATTCCTTTAATTTCAGTCGCCAAATCTTAATTAATTTCCATCCAGGCAAACACTCAAGTGTTTCTGCTGATCTTGCAGGATGTCAGCTCATTTGCACAACAAATGTGGTCTAACAAGTCACCACATTTAGAGCGAGTTGCTTCAGCCTTATCTAACTGCATAGTTTGAAAAGTCAGTGATGGGTAAGTGAAACTCCACCCACGTCACAGTTTCTGGAGTTAAGCAGAAAGAAAACTGGAGAAGTTGCCACCTTCTCATACCAGCTGAGACTGCCAGCAGTATTTTAACAATTAGAGTCCACATTCTTGCCTATGTGTTTAACTCTTATTCAGGAAGGGAAAAAAAAAGCATGCACTTTGCACTTTGTTTTTCCCTTACATCATGAATGTCCATATACATTCCCTTCCCAAAACAAACCAAAATAAATACCTTCTGCTGCTGTTAATGGTAATTGACAAAAAACAATCTAATTTAAAGTAAATAGTGTACATTTCCATAGGCAGGCATATAAACACAGTTCAAGACCAGAGCAAGAAAGTGATGCCCCAGCTGCTCTGTCACCCAGTTGCAGACCAGCATCACCAGCTCAGTGCCCTCTGCATCTCCTGGGAACCCTCAACTTCACCCAAAACTACAGTTGCCATGGAGAGGGCACAAAGACTGTTTAGATGGATAACCCCTTCATGGCTGCACACGGCTCGTTTCATTTTAAAAATGATTTAATTTCTGATTTTTGAGTATGATGAAAACATCATTCTGGTATTAATTCAATTAAAAGGGGTCTGTCTCTAACATTTTTAGAGGGACATACCAATACCATGGGTGCCCCTGCTCTGGCAGGGGGCTTGGACTAGATGATCTTCTAGGTCCCTTCCAACCCCTGACACTCTGTGACTCTATGAAGCAGAGAGCATCCCACTTCACCCTCTCGAACCCTTTCATGGAGGCCTGGCCTCTGAAAAATAGATTTAATATTTTTTTTTAATGAAGATGCTGATTAATTAAGAGCTCTTCCATACTACAAAGCATAGCTAGGAGATGCAATTTATCTGGCAAATGCTCTGGGTTCAGGACACCTCTGCTCGCAAGCACATTTTTGGCAATCAACCCAAATTTCAATCTGAATATGTGCTATTTTCTAAGCCCATGTCTCACACACACTGTGTTCTCTCAAGTACACACACGCCAGGCCCCAGAACTCACACCCCCCTCAGACCTGTGCAACAGAAGGAAAAAGGAGCCCCACGGGCTGCAGTTCACACACAGCAAAGCACTGGGGCAAACACAGGCAGCTTAGAAACGCACTCACAGCCACCTCTGGCTTCCAGCAGCACTGGGGACTGAATGCTCTCCTAGCTGCACAGATTCCTAGCATTCCCAAAAGTGAGGCTGGAACACGAGAAGGTTTGTACCTTTTAAGTTTAATTCACTCTTGAATAAGCTGCATTTTCAACTCTGCCATCGTTGGTACCGTGCTGCAATGAAAGGTGCTTTTAACACCACTAAGTTGTCACCAGCAAGCAACTCGAGTGCTGTCCCCTGCTCCTCTGGCAAATGCCTCATCTCTGCCTGATGTGGCAGCTGTCAGAGTCCCAGGAGGTTTTCAGTGACTCCAGTTTTAAAACTAGATGCTTCTGGCCCCACCTACCACGATGCAAAGCATTGCTGAACCTTCACAGAAATAAACACACTTGCCTCCTTGGGTATCATTGGATCAGGTAAAGATCAGTATCCACTACCAAAATCTAGCACAAGCATGAGGCCTAATAAAGTTACCAGCAGGTAATAATCTCTCCAGACAAAGCAGCTGGCTCCATGCTTTTTATTCCTCCACTGTTAAGAAAAAAGATTTACCAAGAAGCATCCTGATACAGCTGCTGTGTGGCTAGCTGAAGAAGTCTGCATGTCACAAACTACTATACAGGAGGAATTAAGGTGCTTTGTTTGAGGAAAATGCATGTATAACATTTACTAAATACATTCAGAAATCAACCTGAACAGCACTTGTCCTCAGTTTCATTCATGCTGAGGCTCTCAGAGCAGCTGAGATGCTGTTGTTCAACACCTGACTCTTCCCAGTGCACTTCATCTCTGAAGTGCAGCCTGTCATCACCAAGGGGAGGGTTTTCCCAATATTTAAAATACATTTTCACAACGAGACTTCGAACCAAAATAGTACAAAATCCAAATATGAGTATCTGTTGTGTTGAACTGTGACTAGCCACAGCCAACATCAGTGGGTTTGAGGGCCCTTCTGCAGGTGAGCTGACAATAAACACATCCATCTTTAGCATATTTCTGCAAGAAGAAAACAATATAAGCTGTTTACTAGGTGTCTTCACCATGTCTTACTTTAGCATTCAGCACAAGGTCATAAAACTATTTCCATTACAAATTCCTTGTTTCCTATATGAACTTTCTCCAAAAACAGAGGGGCTGAAGGTTGCATCTCTGCAGCCACAGCTCCTCATAGCTCACAAATCCTCTGCAAAATCATCAGCATTTTGGTTCCAAAAGCCAAGCACTCATTTTACAAAATAACCACCAGTTGGGTAAATGGAGAAACATATATTTAGGTTTGGAAAGTGAAAAAACTCTGAACAGACATCTCAAGAGTACATCATCCTGGAGTCTTATAAAAAACCTAAAGCACTGAAAATATTGCCTATTTTATTGGGGTTTTTTTGTTTGTTTTTAACAACACAACAACAAACAAATAAAACAAGCAAGAAAAAAAACCAACCCTGAGGTTTGAGGTCAAAAGAGTAAACATAAAAGGAGAAAATTAAGTTAAAAAGGAACAGTTAAGGGCCTGCACTGCAATACAGCTTCACCAGCTACCCAGATGCTGAAGGTATTACTAGTGCCACACATACAAATGTATGATTAATTGCATTTAACTAGGCAGAATCCAAAAATAAACATAATATTTCTCTATGGATACACACGTGTGTTAGCATGATGCTAGGGGGTCCACAGACCACCTAGGGAAGCATCTAAATGAAAAAGGTAAATGCTTAAAAGTATGGAACCAGCAATGAGGAAATGCACAGCAATTTTTCAACTCACTCTTCAGTTATATTTCCACATAGAAAAAGAAATTTGTAATAAAAAAAAAATCCACAGATTTACTCATTTCACTTGAAATAAACTGTATATATTTCCACAATTTTAATTGTAGAAACAGATTCATGACCACAGAATATTCCTCTGCTAACAGCACCCAAAGCACCTGTCCCATGCCTGTTTTGACCTCAGAAATTCAGGTTTACACCCATTCTCTGCAGCTAGACAGCATCTATTCTCATTCCTTCAGTGATGGCAGCAAAGAAATTTAGGTGACTACGTTTCCATAGGAGTAGAAGCTGAGGAGGTGTAAATATCCATGTGAACCTAACACCACCCACTGTCAAACAGAAACAAGCCATCCACCTCAGGATGAGTGACACCAAAACTGTCTCTTCTGTTCAAGAAAAATTATAGGGTTTGATCTCAATCCATTTTCAAAAGCAGGCTTTCAAGGAAGCTTAACAATGAGAGGTTTTTTTACAGCAAAATGTACAGCACTTTTAAAATCATAAAATATGCACACCATAGGTATATTTTCTATATGATAATTAGCCAAAAAGCTCAGATTTGAGTAGTTATCTCCAGATCTGGTGAGGTTCTTGGAGGACTATAAATTGCCTTAAGCTCTATCTCCCATAAGAGAAAATATTGCTTTCACTTGACTCCCAGCTGAGAAATTTCATTTTTTCATGCAATTTTCACAACAATTCCTTTGTTATCTCTGAAAGGGATCTTGTTCTTGCTTCAGCTTTCCCTGAGCAAATCCAGTCACCATCAGCACTAGTTCACATCCAACTAGCCAGCAGGTGCAGCACATCCCAAGTGCTTAATTCGAGGTAGTCCCAGCAAAGGGGGTCAGGCAGACTTTGCTGCCCTACAGCAAACTGTGGTTTCATTCATACAGCAGAGTTTGTGCTCTGGAAGTCTGGAATAAACTAGTTTATTAGGAAGTGCCCATTCTTTTACAGATTCTTTCTGTACTCCATGGATTTTGTGTCTCGTCTGAAAGGTGCCCAAACGCAAACTCCACTGGATGAAGATTTAAGGGAAATTAATAAATCTAAATAAATTAATCCATCCATCCTCTCTCTGAGACACTGAAACACCTGCACACAACATACTAGCAGCCTTAAATCGGTGCCAGGCTCCAACACAGACCTCTGTCAGCAGAAAAATCTGCTACTAATCTGTGCTCATCACTCCTTGGGGCCCTGGCTGACTCAGGCTGCACTCCCAGCCCTGTGCCTGCACCTACAGCAGGTCCTCAGCCCCCAGAGCACAAGCAAAGCCTGGCTGGGAAATAAAAGTCACCCTACTCAAGCTTAGCAGTGGATAACTGGTGATAAATGAGGCAAAGGGGCTGCGTGCCTCAAGCAGATCAGTCACTGCATTGACACCCAGTGGCAGCCAGTAACTTCCACCTCAAAAGGTGCTTGAGAAACACAGAACTGGCTAAAGGAGTAAAAAAACCAATCTGCCAAGCAGGTAACTTTGTGAGCAGCCAGGGAAAGTGATGAGGGCAACACGTATCCAATGCAGAACATGGAACTACTTAATGATGGGAGGAGAGGAGGTGTGTATTTAACCACTAGTAGTGGCAGGGTACCTACTACACCCTGCCACAGGGTACCACAGGCTAAAAACACCACCAGTAACAGCTCTCCCAGTCACACTGGAGGTGTGTGGGCACAAGAGTTTGCTCTGTCACAAAGAGGAGTGCAAGATCTACCCGCTGGAGCAGCTCAGGAGGAGCTGTGGTAAAATAGGAAGCACCTAGTAAGTTACACAGCCAGCAGAGTTTATTTACTCGCTTGAATTTGCAAGTTCTTTGCTTTGATTTTTGGTTGGTTTGGTTTTCAGTTGTATTCATTCTGAAATTGATCCATCTTAGTTTTTTTCAAGGAGACTGACATAGCACTGGAAAAAAAACAACAAACCCACACCACTTTTAAATGGCAAGTTACCTTAGTTGTCAGAAATCGATCACTTCACTCCTACTAGGGGTTTTCGTGAAAGATGTCTTCAGATAATTACCCTTTAAATTTTTTAGTCAAACACACTGACAAAAACTAGCAAATGACTTTGGAAAGCCTTAGAATCCTTCAGCTAAAAAAGAGGAGTTTAATCTGCATTTCCTTAGAAGGATATTGCTTAGCTCGAAAAAACAATAAATTCACAAAACCACAACGTAACAAACACTGCCAGTTCTGCAAATAAAAACACATCCTAGAGAAAAAAAAAAACCCCAAATAATACAGATACTAGGAAGTGAAGCAAAGAGTTTGGCTGGCCCCCGCTGGAGCAGTCACGAACACACCGGGATGATGTTTCGTGCACCCCGCACATTTATTGCCACAACTTAACCCCTCGCAGGGTGGGGATGCTCTGCCTTTGGGAAGCTAGCTCAACCTCATCCTGACAACTCTCCTCACGCAACCGCGCCACGAAACCACGCAAAAGGGAGCTCAGGTGGGTGATGCTTTCCCACGGGGAGCCTGGGAGGTAGAGGATTTATTCCCAGCAGCGTGATGAGCTCCACACCCCCCGGGGTGCAGCGCTGGGGGGTAACCACGAGCTTTGCGCAGCTACTGGCACCGCAGGTGAGGAGCGGCGCTGCTGGTGACCGAGGAGCCCCGACGAGAGGGTCCCCCCGGGAGCTGGGGGAGCTCAGCAGCCGACCTTAGAGCCTGGCTATGAGCAGCATGAGCTGCTCGGCTCCAGCCTGAGCAGGGATTGTGCACAAATCCCTCCCGCCAACAGGTTATTGCCACCAGCTGCTACGGAACCTCCGCTGCAAGAGGGGGGGGGAAACTCACTCGAGGTATTTAACAGGAAAAAAAAAAACCGTTCCTGCGACCCAAGTTTAACAAGAGCCATCAAGACAAATCCAGCAGCTTACTCATTAAACGCACGGTATTTTTGCAACCCTTGTCCTGCCTCCGCTCTTTCCCCATCCCTGTTTGCTTCTGCCCCTTCCCCGAAGGGCGAACCCCACCGGGCTGGGGGAGGCTGCTGGCAGGGGCACATCGCCACCCCCCCACACCGCCCAGGGCCGGCCAGCCCCCCTAAGGGACGCGGCGGTGCCTCCGCAGAGCCCGACGGCCGCCCCCCGACGACACGGCTGTTGAACCACGGCCCCGGCCGGCGGCTCGGGGGGAGCAAAAGGCGGCAGCGCTCCCGTCGGGTTTGCCCGGGGACGGCGCCGTGACACGACGTGAACTTTTGCTTTCGGCGGGGCAGGACGTGGAGGGGGAGGGGGGAGGCGTGGAGAGGAGAGCGAGGAAGGGGGGGGAGCGCCCCGGTCCCTCCTGCGCTGCAGCGTAGGGGGGGGAGGGCAAAAACGCCTTTTTTTCTCTTATGGTTTTTTACTCCCCTTGGGAAGGTTGGTAAAAAAAAAGTGAAACTTTAAGGAAAGAAAAAGCCAAAAACAGAGCAAAAAAAAAAGCAACAGCAAAACAACATGGAGAGAGGCAGCGCTGCGAAGTGCGCGGCGGGCAGCGAGCAGCCAAGGGGCGGGCAGCGGGTTGGGCTCCGCAGCTCCCTGCCCGGCTCCGCAGCCCCGTGGTGAAGCCTCCCCGGGACCCCTCTACGACAACCCCACCGCCCTCCTCTCACCTTCCAGCCAGCCGAGCTGTTGCTGTCCCCCTTATCCTTGAAGTAAGGGACGCTCTTGACCATCCACTCGTAGATCTGGGAGAGGGTGAGACGCTTCTCGGGGGAACTCTCGATGGCTTTGGTGATGAGGTCCGCGTAGGACAGGTTGCCCCAGGCGTTGCGGCGCGACGAGCTGCTCTTGCGGGGCTGCCCGGCCACGGGACCCGGCGACAAACCGGCCACGGGCGGCGGGACCGGGGGCACCGGCGGCGGTCCCGGCGGGTGAAGGCGGCAGCCGGCTTCGGGCGCCGGGAAGTCCCCGCAGCGGCAAGCGGCAGCCTCCGGCGGGGCGGCGGCGGGGGGCAGCGGCGCGAAGTCCTCGCTCTCCTCTAGCAAGCTGAGGTTGCTGATGAAGTCGGCGCTGAGAGCTCCAGAAGCGACGGCCCCGGCTCCTCCCGCGGTCCCGGCCGCCCCCTCGGGCTGCCCGCCGCACGACGGCGCCGGGCTAGAAGTGGCCGAGCTGGGGGTGTTGAACTCCGGCCGCGGCAGGGGCCAGGTGCAGGAGCGTGGCCTCGGGAGCGGTTCGAAGTCGGGGTCGATGTCCACCAGCTGCGGTGCCTCGGCCATGGCGGGGCCGGGAACGCGGAGGCGGCGGCAGCGGGGCGGGTGGGCTCAGCGCAGCCACCCCATGCGGGCTCCGGCCGCGGCCCCGACGGCGCGGCCGCCAATTCCCCTCGCGTCTCCGGACCCTCCGCCCTGTCCCTGCCCGGCTCCCGACTCACTCTCCTCTTCCTCCGCGGCGGCAGCAACAGCTGCGACCCGGCCGCCCGGCGCTCACCGACTGGAGCGACCGCCCCACGCGGGACCCGCCTCCAGCCTTCCCTCCTCCTTCCCCCGGCGGGGAGGGCCGGCCCGCACCGCGCCAATGGCAGAGCCGCCCCGCACGCCCGCCTCCCGCCGCGGGGAGGGTTGGCAGGACGCTGCCGGTGCCCCCCGTGCTGTGTCTTGAGCGGTTTCTGTTTGGGGAGGGTGAGAAGCGGCGGGGGGGTTGCGGTGCCCCCCTCCCCGCATCGGTTCGACGCCGCGAAGGGGATGCGCGGGAGGTGCCGGAGCTCCCGTGTTGCCCCGCCGGGTAGCGAGAGCCCTTCGGCCGCGGAGTGTGAAGGAAGTCACCGATCTGCACGGGCAGCCGGGGAGAGGTGGACAGGGAAAACACCCCCTCAAGTGTTTCTGCCTCGGGCGCCGCTGGCGAGGCTCTGTCGCCCGCACCGACGGCTCCGCCGCCGCTCCGGAGGATCCGCGGGGGTCTGGGGGGCATCCCCCGGCTGCAGCCCAGCGGCTGGGGCAAGGGGTGGGCGTGCACTGGGGGTGGATCCGGGGCGGGTCTCAGCTCCCAGCAGAAGCCTGGAGGCTCAGGCTCCGTGCGGAGCGCTGCTGCCGCCCGCCTGCCCGCCCCGTGGAAGTCCTGGCAGTGCCCGCTCCGGGGGACAAGGAGCTGCGACAGCCGCCCTGCTTCCATCCCTCCTTCGCCAGCTCCTCCCCAGAAACTGTTTGCGCCTCCCGAAGTGATAAACCTCGGCCCCGCTGCGTTTTCACACACTGAGTTGGTGTCTTATGCCTCGGGCAGGCACAGGAGCTCGGTATTTCACTTTAAGTCAACTATTAAACATACTTACTATTTTTCCTGGCAAACCCCACGGCCACGTAATTTAGCAAGACTTCCATCCCCCCCGCTTTGAAAGAGGCAGCAGTTCCAGGACACGCCAACCTCCGACTCCCAAGCCCATAAACATGCAAAGATTGATGTTCGAGGCAAAACAGAAGCGTTGCTCTGTTTAAAATTAAAAGGAAGACATTTGCTTAGAGGAACAACCCCAGGGATGAGAGACGACTCAACACCTTATTCAAACCGGCAAAGCCTTCTTTTTTAGGTGGTGTTTTGTTTTCAGCAGCATGAGTGCTTTTCAGATTTCACACACGGGTTGGTAAATCACTGAGTTCACAGCCAGGAGTTTGATGGTGCCTGTCAAAGAAGCACCAGAGCAGGTAACTGTCACCATAGAGCCAGCAAACCTGCTGCTCTGCCCTCCTCTCCACCAAGCTAGGAGATACATATGATTTAATTAATATTATTTAATAATTCATTATTCAATATCAGCATTCCTATAAAAATATGTTCTGAAAATAAGCAGCAATGACAAAGGAGAGAGTCTAAAAGTAGATTTAGGCCCCACAGAATATAATTGTCAGATTATACATCTACATACCATGCTGGCTATTATGAAAACCCTTTTTAAGACACATGATGACACCTACCTGCATAGTTAGTGCAGCATCCACATAAGGGCATGAGAACCAACCCCATTTAAAGCTGGTTTTCTCATGTTTATTTAACGAATGACAAAAGGTGGATGGCACCTTATTTCAGGCTGGCTGCTCATCAAACTTTAGAGTTGCTTTACCTTTAAGTAATTTCTATTTTCCAAATCCTTTAAAGCATTTGACATACAAATTTATATTGATTAGCCCACAGATTTTAGAAAAAAACCTTCTTTATTTATTTTTTTTTTCCAGGGCAAAACATTCCCAGTTCAACCTACTAAGTTGCATGCCACGTTTCAGCTTGGAACAGCTTTATCCAGCAGTGTTACACAACTCTGCTCCAGTAGTTGCCCTGCACTAAGGGAGAGCACCCTGCCTTGGAGAAGGAGAGATTATATAATGGTGAGAAGCAGCCAGGGACACACAGCTAATAAATGGTGTTTAAATGGGAGCCAAAACAAAAGAAGTGCCTGAGAACACTGAAACATTTTCTTTTCCTTGGTGTCTGAAAAGGGAAAAACCCAAGAGCCAGACTGGCACCCATCCTGCTAAAGGAAATGGATTTATTAGCCAGGCTTTCTTCTAAGGATTTCTTTAGTTTTAAATCTTCCACTTCTTGCTTTTTTTTTTTTTGCTAGAGCAGAGATGTTATTCCCTGACCTCTATATGCAGATGTTGAAAAAAAAAACCCAGCTTTCTTTTGTCAGACTCTTATTGCAAAAAAAACTGTGAAGAAAGCTGCTGCTGGGGGATTTTAGGAAGCCCTTTACTTCAGCCCAGCTTGTTCTGCAGGGTGAAAGCAAGACCAGCTGGGCTCAGGTCTGCCAAGTGGTAGAGGAAGGATGAAGCTCAGTGAGAAGCTGCTGTGCACTTTCCTGGGGTGAGGAGTCCAGGCAGTCTGCTCTGACTTGAGTAGAAACATCTTGGTGAGTCCTCTAAGGCCCTGGTCCACATGCATATGATGCTCTGCTTTCCTCACAGCATCTCTTCTCCCTCTTGAGGCTTCAGTAACTATTTGGGTGTTGAATCCTTTCATGTCAACCCATTTGAGAGTCATAGAATGTTTAGGGCTGGAAGGGACCCCCAAAGGGCATCTAGTGCAGCCCCCCTGCAGGGAGCAGGGACACCCTCAACTAGCCCAGGCTGCTCAGAGCCTTGGCCAACCTCCCCTGGAATATCTGCAGGGATGCTCAAAGCAAAGTGTGCATGGCACAAATGCAATGTACAATATAAAGGTTTCATGTTGCATGTTCCAACATCACCTGCACCCGTCTCCCAGTGCACCCCTGCCTTGGACAAACCCCCCCATTCAGCTGCTGAAGGGTGGGGGGTTCCTCCTCCTAAACCAGCAGAGCAACAGCACTGTGCAAGAAATCTCCAAATGACAGCATGAGGTTTTATCTCATCTCTCACAATGCTGATGGATGCACCACGATTCATTTTCTACTCCCACAGTCCTCCTCCTACACTTCCACCTTTGCATTTCTCTACTCCCACTCCTGCTCCCATTTTCCACTCCTCTACAATACAGCATCTCCTATCATCCTGAGCATCAACTTCTCTTTATGTCTTTTTTTTTTTTTTTTCAAACTAAAGACTTGAAGATTGCTTTTTATTATCACTGGGATAAAGCAGAGCCTTCTATTCATCTTCTAGGTTTAAGGCAGCCAAAATAAAGGATTTGTACTGTCTTTTTACTACTGTCTGGATAATTCACTTTCTGAGGGTCTGATCAGATTCAGCAGGAGATTACACAAAGTTGAAAGCACTCTCATGTACAGCTCTTTTTTTCCTATGTGTGTATGGTGAGTGCAAATGTTTTAACAGAAAAAAAACCAACACTGAAATACAAGTTTGCACCTGGCATCACAAAAGCTGAGATAAGCTTTTTCTGGGGGGGAAGTTCAGCACCTCATTTTCACCTCCATGAATCTTCTTGCAGAGGCACTGGAGAAAGGCAGTCCCTTCCCAGCATGTTTAGCCCAAGGAGCTCAACTTCAGTGCTCTGAGTTCCCTCCTGGGAGTGCATCTCTTCTCCCCAACCACAGGAACACAGAGGGAATTGAATTTAATTCCAAATTGCACTATTTGAAGGAATCAGAATTTCAATTTGCTTGTACAAGAAGCACTCATGTTTTTTTCCAGTTGGAAAAAAAATAAGAATACAACTTCACTGATTGGTGGGATTAAGGAGGCTCAAATTCCTACTAAGTGTGGCTCAGAGCTTTTGGACAAAACCTTATTCACTGAATGAGCTCAAACAAGACTTTCCTTACTGGGAACCACAGTCTGCTGCCACATTCCATAAACAGAAGAAAAAAAAAACCTGAAGAAAACTCTTTGACACAAACACATCTCTTGACTGTCCCACAATCCAGGCTCAATATTTCAACACAAATCCCCTCACACCCACATACACGACCAAAAGTGAGGGCTTGAAGTACAGTATCCTCAGCAGGATCAATAATGATAAATCCCAAAGGTGGTGTCTACGTAGCCATATCTGTTTTTCATGTGTCATGTGCAATCACTGGCTGTGATGTAAAAACAGAAGGCAAAGAGTTGATCAGGTTTCAGATTCAGCTGAATCACCCAGCCCACCCCTATGCCAAGGCCAATGTGCCTGGAAGTAAACACAGTTCAAGTGGTGTGTATGTTTTCCAGGGTGTTGGGTTTCTGTTTTGTGGTAAATACGATCTATTACAATACTCACCCCACATCCCACTGCCAAACGTTTCAACATTTTCAGGTGAATTTCTCCTCTCTTGTTTTCCTTGAGAGGAAAAACTGAACTGGCTTCTCGTTAGGGCTTTTGTATATTAAATAATTGCCTTGTGTTTGAGCAACAAACTAAAGATGGGATGTTTGACAGCTAATTCAATGGTCTCCCTTCAACCTGTAGGAAGCAAAATGCATGGCATGGTACAATGCAGCTTGACAACTATTTCATCTGCTTTTCCTTTGTTTCACTGGAAAACTGATGGCAACTTAGCAAGGAGAAAAATCCTTTATAGCCAGAACTTGCACGGTGGCATAATAAAGGCTTACTTTTCAAAACAAAGATATTCATGGATATATGCAAATACATCCATGCTTGAAAAGCAGATTTATATAGGTATACAACTGTATTTTCATACAATTTATATCTACACTACACGGATGCTTATGCATGGTGTCATTATATATATTTTACACTAGATTTAGCTAGATGCAAACATGGTTAGAGGATTATAGGCAGTATTTTGGCATAATGCACATATTCCTGAGTGACTAACACATCACAGAAGATGTTTGGGCAGGTTGTTCAATGCGTAGGGTTTGGAGTGGTCCCACTACAATAAATGGTCACAGCAGAAGGGTGACAACCCCAGGCAGTCACACTCTCCTTCTTCTCATGAAGCACACCAACTCTGAGCATTTTTCTTACCTCTCTGTAAAATTAATATTAAAAGAAGTCTGCCCATTGCAACCCTGCCAGCTAACATTTGAAGTGCTTTGAGATCAGTGCTGCAAATGCAAAACTTGCTTCCTCCTGGCCTGTGAGGAGAATAAACTGCTGAAACTGAAACCACCAGGTCCAAGCTGCAGGTTCTGCCTCAATGCAGAAACTTACCATGTGCTGGCCTGCAAACAGGTAAGAAGAGCAACCAGTAGTTTCAATCTTACATTCGCATCTGCCAAGCCCTGAATAGTGAAGCTTGGTGAGGATCAGATGAGTTTATGCCACTGAAGGCACATGGAGGGTGACTGGTGGCTTCTCTTTTTTATCCAAGAGGGAGATGGGGATCTCCAATGAAATTTTGGAGGGGGCTCAGAGAAAAGCATGGGGTGCAAGTGGGTAAATAGTGGTGCTGCTCAGATCCATCCACCCACATGTAACAGAAATGCTGCTGCAGCTGCAAAGAAATCAGCAGTGGCTCCCTGAAATCCACCCACTTTCACCCTTCATCCCACTTGTGGCTACCAAGCTCACTGGTTGATGAAGCAGCTTGCAACCAAAATAAGGAATAAAACCAGGAAAAAACCACAATAAATCCCAAACTGGACTCTCTGGTGTCCCCTCTCTGCTGTTTTGTGGATTGGTTTATTGAAACACAGACTCACAGGGACACCTCATCTTCTCCAATGGGGGCAGAATGGGAAGCATAATGAAGGGAAAGGAGAAAAAGAAGGAAAAGACACAAGATTTGGAGTAGGCAGAGCCCTCACTCACCCAGCAGTGCTTTGTCCTGACCAGCCAGGCACAATGCACTGACTGGCAGGGCTCAGGGATGCCAGGCACTGACAGCTCTTGATGGAGTGGTATATGGAGCAGCCAGCTGCTCCCTCCTTAACCCACCTGAATAAATGCCAAAGCACTCTCAGCATTTCTTGCTAATGCTCTGTCCAGGAGGACCCAGCAGAGATGGCCACTGAGGGTTTGGAGATACACATGAAGAAGGACTCAAAATAAAATGGCCAAGGGGCAAAAATATATATTTTTTTTTTAATTAATTGCATTGGTTTGTTAAAACATGGGTTTTTTAAAACCAACGTGCATTGGTTTGTTAAAAACTTGAGCCTTGAAGATTTTTGTTGCAAATCTGCTGGTTTATATTACAGGAAAATCAATGCAGAAAAGCAGAACTGTTTATTACTTTCCCAGATCTGCCAGATATATCTTCCTTTCCATTAATATATTTTTTTTAAGCAAAACATTTTCTTACAGATGGGTTTTTTTCTCTTCTACATATACCCCTAATCTTCCTTTCTTGTCAAATGGCCATGATGTGGCTGAAAAGTCCCTTGGCAAACAAGCAAGGAGCCCCCTTTTCTCACAAGGCTCAAAAATCAGTACCCTGGCTCCACAAAAACCTTCTTGCAAAGGAAGACTTCTCTCAGCAGAGACCAGAAATGCAGTTCTAGGTGCTGGAGGTGTTAAGGCTTTCACACAGCCAGGCAGAGCTGCCTTGAGTGTTGCTCCTGAAAAAGCTTTTCCAGCCACTCGTGATTTCAGGAGGCGCCGCTGAGCCAAACAACAGCAACCCACATCCCTGGGGGTCCTCCTCTGCCTCCATAAATAGGCACTTTCTTTGCTGCTCCATCATGTGAATCTAATGAGGCTTTTTGTTGTTGTTAATATTGGAACCAAATCAGGAGCATCAATACAGACATCAGCCTGACCCTGTCTAGACCCTTCTCAACTCCCTGTCAGCAGAGGTGTGCTTTGGGTGTGGAGATGTGCAACCTCCTCCAGAACAACACTCAAAGCAGAATCACAGAATCAATATGGTTGGAAAGGATCTCCAGGCTCATCAAGTCCAAGCTTAGCCCTAGCATTACCCAGCACAGCAGTGTGACAACCCTGAAAGGCAGTTCTCCCAAGCCAGTGAGGCTTCGTGCTTCAGCCTGCCAAAATACAGAGGTAAGGAACAAGGGATTTACTCTCCCCAGAAGCCTAAGGCTGTGGAGATGATTTGGATTGTTACCAACAGTCTCCAGCTTTGTCACCCTGGAGACTGACCAGTGGCCAACAACTGCATTTTGCATTTCTTATCTCTAGTGTTGGCATCTGCATCCTTCAGACACCTCCAGGGCACAGACTTTGACTGGTGCTGAACATGTGGCAGTTTGAAGAGAGTGAGGCAGAGTGAAGAAAATGCCCAGGCATCTCTGGAGGTCTCTGTTAAGGGTGGGGAGGTACTTCAGGAATGGCCTGTTGACATAAGAAAAGGAGAAGACAACAAAGAGAAAGGCCAAGCTCAAAAAGATGTCCTCATGTTCCTAAAAAGCTATCAATATCCATGGAGATGATTGTAAAACTCACCAGTGAGTCCACTGGATTTCTTAGTAGCTGGGTGCTTATCAAAGTGATAAACAGTGATGGACAAATATTTCTGACTCACCAAAACACCTCTGATTTTTCTCTGCTTTTCTGACAGAACGTTAGGAATATGTCTTTATCCTACAGCAGTTTTGCAGCATCATGGTTTTGCATTATAACAGCTCCCCTCAATTTTTGTTTCTCCAGGGACACGATAGCACTCTGTGGCCAGAGGAAAAGTCCCTGCAGAAGCAGCCACCCACATCACCTTCAACCACTCCTTGGCTTTCAGCTCCATCCAACAGCAGGTGAGAAAGGAGACTCAGTAGTTGCTGGGATGTGAAATCAGCAAGCAGAGAAGCTCAGCAGCCAGATGAGTGGTCTGCAAAACAAGCTGTGGAGCACTGATACATCAACTATACAACTTCATCCCAAGCACCTCTGTTACAGCATGGGCAGGGGCTCCTTCTCCACTATCAAACCCAAGATCATCTAACAGTCATGAGAAAAAAAATCCATCTATTTGAGCCTGTGAAGTGCTGCAAACAGCTCTTCAAAAGCAACGATGTCAATGGAGTCTTTCTTTGATATTTTAATCAAATTCTTGTGCCAAGATGAAATCAATAGGTCTCTTCCTCAGTGGGGTTACTGTCTTTCTGATGCCTGTGCATCAGTGTCTGAGACAGGCACTGAGATCTGCAGTCGAGCAAGGAAGTGGGTAAGTGCCATGGAGGTAAAGGCAAGGTCAAGAAGATGGCTGTAGGGAGTGCAAAGGTAAATGCAAAGCAGAGAGAGCAGTGACAGGCATCCAGAAGAGATTTCTCACCAGAGTGCTGGCACCCTGTGTGGGACAGCTTGCTCTGCTCCCAGAAATCTGGAGCAAAACCAGCCTGGAACGAACATTTTGAGAGTCCTCACAGGAATCAAAGCTGCAACATGTTGAATCTGCACTGGTAGAGACAAGCACAAGAAGCTGCAAGTGAACTTTTTCCTCTACCAACTGCACTGCAGGGGAAGTTTCCTGCTTTGCAGAGGCTTTTTACACTTCTTGTCACGGGCAACCCTGCTAAGAAAAGGCATCTGGAAACTTCTGCTTCACAACCTTGACGACCTGTCTTGCTGGAATAAACCGGGAGCAGGGAAAAAAGGCCAAAAATGTTCACACTCACATGAAAGACCCATGAAAGCTGCTGAATTCCCATGTTAGGCATCATCTTTCAGCTGCCAAGGAGAGCAGGCTGGCAGCTGCTGTGCTTAGCATGGTAGCTGAGTGTTCCCTGGTGGGTGATTCACCAGGGTTTGGTGAGGGAGGCAAGCAACTCACAGTGGGGATTTCTTCTAATGCAGAGACTTTAGTCAGAAACCAAAAGAGCAACCCAGGCTGTTGGAAACAAGTCAGAATTCTGATTTTCCTTCTGAGAAGACAACAGCTTTTGTTAGCCACATCACTGCAGGTGCAGTGAGAAGGTGGGAGGAAAGCCTTGGTTCTCAACACAGTGCATGTGAGCTTAGCTGGGGGGAAACGGTGTTAACTCACCTGCTATGGTGGTAAAATGGGTCTCTGCTGCCTTCTACCAATATCTCCAGGCAAAGGAGAAAGAAAGTACCTGCAATCTTCCCAGTTATAAGGTGAAAGAGTGGCTTTCAAGTCCTTTTTGTGCTGGCCAAGGCTTCTGGAGAGATGAGTGTTTAAGAGTCTGCATGTGGCTTCATTTAGCAGTTCAACATGTGGGTTGGATTCACCTGCAAAGATTCACTCAGGCATCTAAAACTTAATGCTTAGTTTCTCTCCAACCACCTTCAGCTCTGTTTGTTGAGGAAGCAAAACAGGCAGAGAAAATGAATAAAAGACTAGTATTTCACAGATTCACAGATATTGGGGGTTGGAAGGGACCTAGAAGATCATCTAGTCCAACCCCCCTGCCAGAACAGGGGCACCTATATTAAAAGCATCTTTTAAAAGCCACATAAATTAATAAACCATGAGCCTTGTTCCACCTCTGCTATTGAATTTACTTCAAAATGCCACGCCAATGTTATAGACCCAACAGCAACCTAAAACTTGATATGTTGACCTGCAAATGGGCTGGTGTCAGTGGGAATGGAGAAAATAACTTTAAAATAAAATAAAAATAACTGTCTGAAAATAACTGTCTGATCCCCCTGCACAGGTGATAGTCAGAATTGCCAATGGCTCTTAGGAGACCAGAAAATTCTTGTTTGGAAGAGCTGTAGGTAGGCAGCTGGTGGTGGTACTGGAGGGTAAGGTAGATTGCTCCCTTCACCTGTTAATCTTTGTTGTTGTAACAAAGACTCATCTCTGATAGCTGCTCTGCCTCAGGGCTCACCTTATCTACCAGAAGAGAATGCTGATTTCATATCAGAAGTGGAGGCAGGGTGAGGAGTGATGAGGAGGCAACCAGTGGAGTGGGAAGCTTGCAGCAGCAAGCAGGGATTCCAGGGTGTTGAAGCATCCTGGGAATGCACTGACCACAGCAAGGGGATTGTTTTGTCTTTTCATGATGGTAGAAAGGACTATTTTAAAACAATGTATGCAGAAAGGGGATGCAAACTGAGGGTCCTGGGAGACACTGGTAAGAAGCATGGAGAAAAGAATGTGGAACATTGTCTAGACCATGGACAGAAACTCACATGAACAGTGTCTGGCTCTCCAAAGACCTGTTTCACTTACAAGAAGATTTTGCAAGATTCTTCAGACAAGGGCTTCTAGCACCTACTGAGAAGTGGAGCATGCCCAACCCATCCTGTTATAAAGGGATGCCATGGATAAATATTGTCTGCAAGTGCATCCCATTACCTCAGCTGAGGGAAAAACCAGGGAATTCTTACAAAGACTATGAAAAAAAGTGGAAAATGCTCTGTGATATTCCATGAACTAGAACTTGGCAAAGGCAGAACTGTGTGCACGTTTGTAGGGATGACCTGTAGGCTCACAGAAGCATTAGGTGCTTGTGAAAACACTCCTGATACCTCCCAGTATGGAAGCAGATTTACTGGGGAGACTGCCCCTTGACTCGTACAAAAGATGAGAACCTCCAAGTCCAGCTGGTCCTGTTGAAACACTGGCATGAATCAGCCCCACCTCACAGCAGCCTGTTAGCCAAACACCAGAGTCCTGATAGCATGAGGAATACAGCTTCTTTTTCTCCCTTCATCCATTTCTTCCTCCTCAAATGTTTGCTTATCTGTTGTTCTAGAGAAGACCCAGTTATCAGCCCAGCTTATCACCTCCCTCACCAACAATGGCAAAGAGAGATTTCAGGTAATTTTTGGCTAGAGACAGAGGGGTGATCTCTCAGGAACAGGGTCAACACACCCACATCACTGACCCACAGCAGAGCAAACCTCCCACGCAGGGACTGGTGGTGAAGCTAAAGCCACTCTTCATCAAAACACACCTACCTCATTCCTGTCACTGAGAAGCAATTGCATCAAGAAGCTCTGCTTTACAGCAACACCCTTTGGAGAGAGATGATGCACTGGATCTGGGACACCTCTTGCGTGGTGTGCTGGGATAATGGAGCATCCCAAAGCAGCTGGTTCAGTCTTCCCCAGTTTCAGCAGCTGTGAAGCCCAGCTGAGCTGATGATGCCCTCAGTGCTGCAGAAGCAGAGTGGAGCCAGTTTGTTGTTGTGCAGCAGCTAGAGGAGATGGCCTCAAAAGGTCACCCAGCAGCAGAGCAGCCCAGAGGACAGATCCTGTGGCTCAGAGGTTTCCTCACCAAGACCTCTGCCACATGGAGGAGAGCTTCTCACTACAGAGGTGTTGATGGGTTGAGAAAACTCCCCTATAAACACAAAAGAAGAGTATAAGAAGAATGTGGGGAAGGATCTCCAAACATGATAAACTGGTATTTACCACTTCCACTGCTGCTCCCCCAGGAGCATGCTCCAGAGTCTGTAGGCATATCTGCCTCGTGGCTACAGCAGGCAACAGATGTTCACATCTGTCTCCAAAAGGGCACAGGCAGGTGGGCATAGGCTCATTTAGGAATTTGTTCTGTTTTTGTTCTGTTGGTGGTGTTTTTGGGGTGGTTTGTGTGAGGATTTCTGTCTTGCAGGCCAATGGAAGAAATGTCATCTTCTTCTGTCTTCAAAGGGCTCCAATTCATCCATGTCCCACTGACTGGGAGCCTTTCTGGGAGGAGATGGGTTAAGGTTTATACTTTATGGTGTCTTCCTCAAATGATGAACATACCTGGGTGCACCCAGCAGAGCTCTCAGACAGCTCTGGCAGCAGCAGGCTGCTGTCACAGCTACCTCTTGGGTCTCCCCACCCTGCAGCCCAAGGAGAGCAAGCTCTGTCCTCCATCCAGAAAGCATCCTCTGAGGTGTGATTCCTCATCTTCTTCCAGCAAGTGGCCTCTGGAAACGATGCATTTCAGTGCTATGGTTTTATGGCCCTTCTAATCAGCACGAAGCAAATACTGAGTTGGAGGACTAAGTAAATCATTGTAGACCAGAAAGAAGTGTCATCTTTCAGGAGCATTTTCACAGGAGGTTATTGAAACATGGAACAAAGATCGTCTGTGAGGCTTCTTAAGCTTCAAAATATTTCTGTGAAGTGTGTAAAAAAAAAGGTAATATAAGCTGGAGCTCTCTGCTCATGTCTGGGGTGGGAAAGCATAGCTGCTTGGCCAAGTATAGCAAGCATAGCAGCAGCAGTTAGGCACAGGAAGTGAAGAAGAATACCACAGACATTTTAAATGTGAAGAGATAAGTTAGTCTGACAATATTTCACCTGAGTAAGGATGTGACTAGTCTACAGGCATTAGCATCTTTTCAGGGTGTAGCAAGCTGCAGTGTTCTTCCTTTCTTTCTCTAGGATAAATGTCCTCAGTCCACCCGTGGAAGTTTCATCTGGGCTAGAAAAGCCATTTATCAGGATATTGGCTCAAGGGAAAACCTTTCAATGTGCTGGGTGAGACACCAAGAGGCCCAAGTGTCTGCCTGGGACCTCAGTGCCATTCCTGTGCCATTTCTCAGTCATTCCTGCAACCTTCAGAGCTTGAATCACTCTGATTGATTGTAATTAGCAATGATTTGTTGCAGTGGTTTGCAGTGTATTTCCTTACAATCCAGCTGAAGTATAAACCTGCCTTGGCAGTTTCTGGATAACTCAGCCTGTAATAATTGTTCCTGTGGGAGCAAAAAACCTGAATACTGCAACACCAATTTCCATCATGCTATTTAAATAAATCAAAACAATTGTTTTCACTCTGTTCTTCCCACTGAAGTGGGAAATGCTTCTTGCCCAGCTGCTCCAAAACTCTGACCCCGTTTTTGAGACAGCCTATTGTGACAATAAAATTGCTACCTAAGCTTTAAAGGAATGAGTGTCAACCAGCTTGTCACACCACAATATTCATAACACCTTCAGGGAGCAGAACAAACGGTTAAAAGGAAAGTTAGCTGACTCATTTCATGAGTAGCTGGTGTTAGTAGCAGCAGCTTGGAAGTTAACAGATAAAAATGTTATCACAGCCAGCAGTAATATTGCCCTAACGACCACACTCTTTGTAAGTCCAATTCACTGTCTGAAACATGAGAGCAATTGGGATTTGGTGTTAATATTCCAGCAGCATACTGGAGATTGACTGACTGCTGTAGCTTGAGAGGAAAACTTGCATCTCCCCATCTTCTGCTGGAGAATAATTTTATTTAAAAGACATACAGAAACTTCAAAGGGCTGCTCATCTTAGGTAACTAGGCCAAATTTTGTATTCAGTCACACTGGTAGAACTTGAGTTTACAGTAACTCCGTTGACTTCATCAGCATCAAAAACCACTGCAGCAGCTTGCCCAGGGATTCTGTGCTCTCTGTTGTTGGAAACTATTAAGTCCCAAATGTTTGGCTTGTTTGCTTATTCTTTAAAAAAAATAAAATTAAAACAAAAGCTTTCAATGACATTAATAAACCACATGGCTTGTGCTGCACATGTAAGATTAAATGGTTACATTAACTCACTTGGATGGAGTTCACATGGGGGATTGAAGAGAGTGGGAAAGGAACATCCCCCACAGACCCCTGACCAGGCATTAGCTCCAGCTTTGTCCTCTTTGGCCAACCTTGCTCCTGTTATTGACACGGGGCTTTGGCAACTGAAGGAGACACAGGGATGGCTCAGGGAGGGGTGCAGAATCCTCCACCACTGCAGGACAGCTGAAACACTTCAGTGGTGATGGGTGAAATCTGTCTGCCTCCTACACTGGCATCTGATCCCATTTGAGGGATGTGCTGCAGAAGAGACAAAGAAGGAGTTACTGCCAACAGATGTGGAGAACTTGGAGCCCCTTCCAATCTCTAAATAACTGAAGCATGCCCCTTCCAAAGCACAAGACCTGCTCCCCTCCCCTCTTTACCATCACTTTTCCATGCAGAAAATGAACCACAGTGCAACCCAACGCAGGGTGAGGCTTGGAAAGGCAGCTATTCCCAGAGCCTGGGTTTTCAGCAGCAAAACATCAGGCTTGGGTGTTTTAGCTACAGTTTAGGTCAGTCCTATTATCACCACACTGCAGAAAAACTGCCTGGGGTGGTGGCTATGCTCAAACCAAACCAAAATATGACATGGTACACACATACACGGAGAGGCCATGCAGACTGGGACAAGGCACATCCCCTCCAGCATCTCTCCTCAGCAGATCCACAGCCACAGAGTCTCCTCCAGCAGGAACCCGAGGGTGGGGGACCCCAGCCTGACATCCCAAACGAGGACACCAGACTCATCCTGCACAGAGATTAATGCTGGGAGCAGGGATGTTGATGGCTCTCTAAGTGACAACCAGCAGCATCATGCTCTGGGCAAGCAGAGGAGGCACAGCAGGCACCTGGAAAGACTGCCAAGTTTGAGTCACTAGAAGTTTAAACATTATTAGATAGGAAAAGGAGCCTTAACTTCTTTTCACACTTGCAAACACTGCTCAGATTAGGATATTTCCTCTGTGGAGGGGGAGGATAGAAGCTGAGCAGACCAGGCAGCAGGGAAGCCTGTTAGAAAACATCTGCCAAAAGCACCCTCAAAGGAGCAGATCTTTCAGGTTTGGGAGAGGGGGAGGTGGAAAATGAACAATGGGTGGGATACCTGACCTCTGAGGAGTGCTGGGAAGCCCCTCTCCTCCCCACTTCATCCCAGCAGGACCCACAGCAATCCCAGCAGTCACGGAAGAGGTGCTTGGAGTGGCTTGGCAGCCTCCACCCTTGTGTCATGCTGGGTGGCAAATCCCATGGCTTGCAATGACAGATGAACCAATCTGCCTGCTGCCCTGAATTCAGGCACCTAACCTTTCACTTGCCTGGCAGCTGCTCCTGCCTTTGGAGCAATCGGAAATTGGGATTTACACCCTCACCCACCCCAGCACAATCCAGGGCTGGATGCTGCCAATCTGATAGAGCACTGCCACATGGAGGCCTGCATGTCTTGTGGTTGTCCTAAAACAACCTTTTCTTTCCAAAAACCTGCAAGATTCAATTGCTTTCATGAGAAACAGCAAAAGAAAGGGAACCTCCCAAGCATTTGGTTCCAGCAGTGCTTCCCTGGGTTTTCAACTCCATGATCAGAGGGTCTTTTTGAGCAACCCACAACACACTGAGAGCAACGAGGCTGAAATGTTCATTTTCAGCTTAAAATGGAGCTAAAGTTGCAGTATTCCTTATATCTTACTTTAGTTTTTCCCTTTGCCTTATATTTTCCCCTTGTAGCTTGTGTGTTTATAAATCCAGTTCCATGAAATAATTGTGTATTTGCTGCTGTGCCACATCAGTTGTAGCTCATAAATATATATACCCTAACCCTATTCTA
>JAOEGS010022150.1:0-13400 GCA_025447755.1 Corythornis vintsioides | reverse complement strand
ATTTTTATATATATATAAAAGAACCCTTGGTCCAAAGGACTGTGGGGCTTTTTGGAGAAGCTATTGGTATGTGCTCCAGTCCCATTTTTTTTTCCCCCTCAGAAAGCACTAAGCAAACATCCCCTCAGCAGGGAGGCTTGGGGTGAGTTCAAAGTAAGGTCTTCTTAGAGCCAAAATGGCAATTTGCTTGAGCAACCCCATTGATTTCAGGGGGTAATTGCTAACCTGAGAAAAGCTTTGCCTTTAAATCCAGGCAGCTGTTTTATTTGCACCTCTTCCCTTAACCAACATAGCTTTGGTGTGCTGAGCATTAGGATTCATTCTATTTAAAAATCAGCTTTACAGATAACATTCTTCTTATCTTTGGAGACTGCCCTGCTTTGCAGAGCATCCTCTGCCCTGGGGCAGCCTGGGAGCACATCCCAGCTGGTGGCCTGTGGCAGATCTGCAGGCAAAGTCAGGCCCTTGAACAGGAGAAACTCCTTTGCCAGCAGAAAAATAACTCTCCAGTGTGGCCACTGGTCAAGTGAATTCCAGCAGCTGCTGTGGCGTGGAGGGCAGGAAAACACAAGTGCCTCCTTGGGAAACCCCTGATGCTGGAAAGTCACCTCAGTGGTCCCCAGGGTGAGCAAATGCACAGCACACCCTGGGCAGAGGGAGTCTGTACCCTCATCTCCAGTAGATCTGCACAATGCCAACACCCGGGAGAGGTTGGGATCCTCTTAGGGAACTTTAAATGGATAAATGCTGCCCTGTGAGGAAAACTGGGTGCTGCTTTTCTCTCCCATCTCTGGGAATGGTGTTGTGCACCAGGTTGGCCTCAATCTCCCTCCCTGCCTCCCCACTTCCCCCATGAAATCTGAAACGTGGCTATTTCTGCCACTGCTGACAAATATCATCCCCTTTTGCTCCCTCCCCTCCCTGCTGGGTGGCAGGGTGCAGTGCTGGGGACCATCAGTGAATCATTGCTCAGTGGCAAGAGCAAGGCCACCCACACCACAGGGTGGGGGGACTGCAGCCCCAGCTGCCAGGAGAGGCCAGGGTGGGGGGAGTCTGCATTGCATTTGGCTTTTATGGGAAACTGGGAATAAATCCCAGAGACTGCAAGGGAGAAGCTGGGTCTGAAACATCTCCACAGCTGCTGGCCATGTTGCCTCTTTTCATTGCTGCAGCCTGGGGGAAGCTCTGCTGGCCCAGAGATGCTCAAGGCAGGGGAGCCCCAGGAGAGGCTGGGCAGTGCAGGGGCATGGAGAAAAGGCAGGGGAGTGCCAGGAGAGGCTGGGCAGTGCAGGGGCATGGAGAAAAGGCAGGGGAGCCCCAGGAGAGGCTGGGCAGTGCAGGGGCATGGAGAAAAGGCAGGGGAGCCCCAGGAGAGGCTGGGCAGTGCAGGGGCATGGAGAAGCCCAGCCCAGCTGTGGAAACTCCTTCTCACCATGGGGGCCACACCAGGGCAGCATCTCCAGCACCACTGTCTGCACTCCAGAGAACCCTCTTCCATGGCAAAACTCCTTGTGCTGCTGCCATTCACATCACTTGGGCATGAAGAAGCTTCTCTGCCAGGCAGGGACTGCTATGCAAAGAGAGCTGAGGAGAAGGGGAACTCCCTTGGGTTGGACACTATGTCTTGGATTCTTTGCAGGGTCACAGCTCATTGCTCAATTGGTGCACGACCACTTTTTGCATGTAAAGAAACAAAGCAAGCTTTGGATACCACATGCCAAGCAGTTAATCTTCCCCAATACATCACTTGACCCAGTCACCCTCAGATCCTTCCTACCACCCAGGCTGGCCCTTCTAGTTTTTCTTCAGGCTTCCAGCTTTCCTTTGAGTAAAATCTAGAGCAGTTTATTGCCCAAGTGCAATGTTGCATGTTACACACATGCAGCTGGTCCCCAAGGGAGCAAGGGCACTTTGATATCAGCAAAGCATTGCCCTTTTCTTTTTTGCCAGGAGCTCTGCTCCTTTTTCAGGGTGTCACTCTCACCCCTCCAGGGACACCATGTAGTTCCCCCACGGGCAACACATTCCAGAGCACAATCAAACCTATTGTGCAGCTCTAACAGTTTCTGCTTTAATCTGCTGGGTGAGGGGGGGTGGAGGGGGATGGAACAGCACAAGGATTTGATACCTAATCCAATAAATCTACACTGACATCTTGTGGACATCCTAACACCAGAATGGCTCAGCCACTCCACAGGGTGGGATTTACACCTCAGCAGTGTCCTGCTGGATCCCACTGAAGAAGCCAGATGTCCCAAACCCCCCACTGGGGTGTCCACAGTGAAAACCAAGCCCTACAATCTCAGAAACCATGGTGCTCTGTCCACAAGCATGGTGCTTTTGCTAAGTGAGCCTCAAAAATCCAACCAAAATGAGAGTATTTACTCACCCCTCTTGCATAAACACCATGATGCTTCAGGCTTCTCATCAAAGCACAAGCTTACAATGAGGAGTTTTCTTGCTGGAATTTTATCATCACTGTAAGCACTGGAAAATGGACCTGAGTTGCACTCCAGGATTCATTTCATGCTTCTCTTCGTGTCAAAATAAGGTGGTTTAAGCAAAAACTCCCTGCAGTTTGGGAACAGGTGCAAGCTTTTCCTTCCTATTCACCCTCCTGGCACCTCCCTTGCCAGGTCAGAAGGGTTAAATTAAGCCACCAACATCTTTTGGTTTTCCAGTGCTCATGGAAGTGTTCAAGGAGAACAACCCTCCTGTTAGGCAGAGGTCACAAAATGCTGCAGAGTAATTGCCTGGTAGGGGTTAACACCAAGCCAGCACTGATAATGCTGCAGCCAAACCACACTCCCTCCTCCAGCTCCTTCCCAGTACCATGCTGGGGAGCAAACACACACACTTTGATAACCAGGTCAACCACTGGCCCATAGGAAGGGGAAATAAGTTACAGGGACAAGCAGGTAATAAATGTTGTGCATTTAACTCCTCCATTAGAGCTTTACAAACCATGTGGGTCCCTTTCATTCCACCTTTCCTTTCCTCACCCTGCCAATGCAGAGCTGCTGCTGCCAGGTCTTCTACCCTCCCCAGTCTCCTCTGAGCTGGTGAGAGACCCTCCAGAATGTGTGGTAGCACCAGACAGGTGGAAAATGGAGAGCAGGGAAATGGAAAGGAGGAAGAACAGAGCTTGGACCTCTTCACAGTGGAGAAGCCAACCTGGGGAAGCCAAGACCATCACTCCCAGTGCCATCAACATCAAGTCTATGCCTTGGCATAGCAGCTCAGCCATCTCCACTTACCAAGGTGTTCTCCTCCTGCCACATACTCATTATACAGGGGAAAAACTGTCACCTAGAAATCACACAGGGACAACATGCCCTGCAATTACAGCTCCAAGTCAGTCTGCTGCATCTCCTTGCTCTTCCCAGGGCAGCATCAACTGCCTCAGCCTCACCAAAGCCAGGGAGGGTGTCATGGAGACAGGGCACCAGCAGCACATTAATGAGACTTTGGCTGCCTTGAGCAGTCCCAGTGAGCATCCACACCTATGTGCAGCTAGGCCTGATTACTCAAATCCTGTTGCCTAGTATTAACTCTCAAATCTATATTTAAGCACCTAAGTAGGAATTACTACAGCTCTCCAAAGATCCTAAGCACCAAGAGCTCCAGTTAAGAGCTTGTCAAAGTGCTGACCTCCCAGTGAATCTCTTTAAATGAGAAACATTCCCCCCAGTGCTGTGGAGATGGAGGTGCTTTGATGTAACTCACACTGAACATCTTGACAGACACTGCTGAGCTCCCCTCAGTCTCCTCTTCTCCAGGCTAAAGAGCCCCAGCTCTCTCAGCCTCTCCTCAGCAGGGAGATGCTCCAGCAGTGCCCATTATTACCCCCAAAATTAGAGTTAATCCATAAAGATACCTGGTGAAAGGAGGACAATCAAATCCCAGCATGTTTTATCAATGAGCAAAAAGAAATGTTACTCAGTAATAGCTTTTCCACATCAGAGCTGTATCAGGAGGTTTTAAAATTCAAAGTATTGCAAGTTTTCCAGTGTTGAGATACACACCAAGCATGAAGGGTGTAAGAAGTGGAATTGGGCCCAACACTTTGTATGTAGTTTCTGATTTAAAAGACAATGAATTTGATAAATTAATTTTTAAATGCACATTTCACAAAAGCTATTGTCAAAAAATATCCACACATATATGGACATGCACACATGAAAGTGTGACCTTTCAGTTTATTCTTGCAAATACAACTTCCAGGCCACATGCTCACTGTGCACTGACAGTATCTCCATGATAAAAATCAATTTTGACTAATGATTCTTCACTTTCAAGGTTAAGCACTTTGCCAAGTCTCAAATCTCTTGAAGAAATTCTTTCTTTTCCTCAAAATATTTCTGAAACCACTCAATATGTTCAATCTTCTGTCTGACAGTGAGGTATGGGTTTTTTGAGAGCCCACAGATCACGAGCTCCATGAAGTGACGAACAGGGCCTTGCTTGGGGAAGACTTCAAGGTGTTTCTCCAGAAAGATGTGTTCATGGAATTCAGCATCTTCCTCCATCCCTAACAGAAAGGAAAAAAAAAAAAAAAAAAAAAAAAAAAAAAGAAAAAAAAAAAAAAAGAAAAGAGAAAAAGAAAAATTTTTTACTGTAATATTTTTCTAATGTTAAATTTGCCATTATGATACATAGCCAATAATCTTGCATTGGTAAAATTAATGGTTCTGTGCCTTTTTTTTTTTCCTGCAGCTAAGCCAGGCACACAAAAGTGGAAGAAACTGCAAAATTTCAAGAGATAAAGTCTCCCTCCACACAAAGAGTGTCAGCATACATCATAGTCCCAACCACCAGACTACTTCCATTTTGCACTGTCATTTCTATCTAAATTCATTTTCTAGCTGGTAATCTCACTGAAAGCTGATGCTGGGGCAGGAGTGGGGTTAAAATAATTAAAATATCAATCCATCTTCTTGTTAAAAAGCTGCTTGTTCAGTATGTGAAAATTCTGATTCATCATGGGCACTTTATATTTCAATGAAAACTTTCATTTTAAGAATGAAAAGGCATTCACAATGCTGGAAGTGGAGAGTATGTGATTCCTCAACAGCAAATGGGATCACATTCTGCTTCTAAAGCCACGTGCTTGTGGCATTAAAGAAAAATCAAATTCCTTGACACAGAACAAGCTCTCCTGTTGAGGGAGATGACTGTTAACACTGCAAAATGAACAGCAGGGAGGGGCATCTTTCTTTGGCAGAGCCACTGAAATTACAGTACACTGCTGTAACTTTGACCTGTGCTTTGACATACCTGAGCTGATTAACAGCCTGTGGCTGGCAGTGTGACAGGATGGAACTGGCTGACTTGGTATTTCAACCTGAGAGGTGATAGATTTTGGAAGCCTTCACTTGAACTTGGGTCTTTGTGGGCAAATCCATAAAGATTCTTGTTTAAGTGTATGTAAAGACTCTCTGTCCACTGGCCACCCCATCCCAGACAGCACAGCTCTGCCTGCCAAAGATGCCTGGTCCACTCAGTCCCAGACAGCAGGGTTCCAGCCACACTACAACAACAGCAAAACCAGTGGCCACAGTGGTTTTAAGCTTGCAAAAACATGACTGGAGTACTCTCAGATTTCTACATGATGGAACAGATCAATTCTGGCAGCAGTGATTAAATTCTGTGAAGAAACTGCCAAAATAGGATGAGAATAAACATTAAGAAACAATGAACCACGTTATGCAATTTGCAGCTCAGTATAGGACAGACTTTCAGAGATTCCCAGCTTCAGATATTAACCTGTTTTGCTCTCAGTGACTGAATCACCCTCAAGTTGTTCTGTTTGATGTCTTGAAAGTCTTAAGAAAACCACAGCCAAGCTCTCCTCAAAGTTATGAAGTCCCCTCTCCTGAAGACACTTGCTCTATGTAGCTGTTCTTCCCTTCCTTAACATTCACTCTCTCTGCTGGCTTAACTTCACACACAGCTTTTTTTTTCCCCCCCTTTTTAATGGTAATAAAAGTAAATAGCCTGTATGGAGATGTCTAGTTAAGATAAATGCCCCAAGTGAATACTGTGACTGTTTATTCTTATGAAACAGGTAGAACAAAGGCAGCAAACAACTGTTTAACACTCAGATGGTGCAGACAGAGAAGAGGCAGATAGCTGATGTGGGCCTGGCCAGCCACTCGACCTGCCAGCCACACCAAAGAACAGGATCAGTGTGATAAAACACACACAGCAGCTCTCAGCTTCCCTGCCCTCTGCTAGAAGCTTCTTTAAAGAGGTTGCATAGTAAAAAAAGTATTACATAATAGATTTGCAGGGCCTTTTGGTGTTGAAAGCATCAGGGTGGAGGGACTTTTTGGCAGGTGCAAGTGCTCAGCTCAGCCAAACCACCTGCAGGAGCTCACCTGAAAGTGCCAGGGTTTCATCTGCAGCATCTCTCACTTGGGACAGCTGGAAAGTTGTATTTGTTTACTATCAGGCATCACTATTTATTTACTGAGCATGGTTCAGTGCTTAAACACTATGTTAAAACTGTCAGAGGTGATAATATGCTCTAATTCTCAAAAAAGAAAAGAGGTAAGTATAGAGACAATTCACAGTGCACATACCAGCTTCGTTGTTAATTGGGAACTCCCACATTATTCCTTCTTTTGTCCACTGAATCATCTCCTCAAAACCATTTTTGGGAGGCTGGGCAGTTACTGCTGCTACCTCCTTTGCAAATTCCAGATCCCAAATTGTGGGTGGAGATACTGAAAAAAAAGAGATTTGTTTATAAAGATCAGTCAGCACACCAAAGACTTTTCTCATCAGTTAAAACAAAGTCCCTTAATATTGATTTATTTGGAGACTAATCCTTTCAGCTCTGCAGATTTTTCTACCTTAGATGCTTCTACCTTTGATGTTTCTTTGCCATTAAATGTGGCAATTTTGCAACCTGACCAAATCCAAGTAAGCTGTTGGAGCCAATAGAACCATTCTCCAGGTTGCTTTTACACTCAAAGCCTAGACTTAGTGATAAAAAAAACCCCAAAGTCACTTTTACCCTTCAAGTTCAGTACCAGAATCTCCTGATGAGTACAGACAACATTAATTTATTACATTACTTAGAAGTTTTGCTCATTAAAAATCATTGTTTGGGGTTTTTTTTTAGTGAAAGCAGAAAGTTATTAGCAGGTCACAAATCTTTACAACAGTGAATTTCTTGATATTGTAACAATTCAGAACTTGGCTTCACTGTGGTTTTCATGATGAAATTTCCACTAACCTGTTTTCAGAGCAGTTTCTGTTTCTGGAGAAGCCTTAGTGAATATATTAAGCCTTCTTCCTACTTTGAGACTTCTATAAACAAAAAAGGAAAATGGTATTTAGTATTTCACAACACTTGACAACATTGCCAGATAACCAATTTAAAAGCACAAAATATTCTCATGAACCAACAAACCTCTGGAGAAAAAAAACCAAACCAAAACAAACCAGCAAGACAGTGACTCTCACTAAATACTCAGGCTTTTAACCAGGGAAAGTGTTTATGACTTTATTATTCATCTGTAACAAAGCTTCCCAAAACAATTCCATGTGAAGGAATGAGCATAAATCAAACAGTATATTTCCAGTATTTTTTTTTTTACTGAAATATTTAGGCATCTGAGGAAGGCCAAACAGTATCAAACCACGACCTTCAAGAAATTTTACAGAGTTGCAACCAAAAAGTGCATTTTTCCCCCTGTAAAAATATTACACAATTCAGGAAAAGGCAACAGCTAAATCAAACAATTCCTTATTTATGACATAAATAGCCTTTTTGGAAGATTACACAGCCATCTCCTCTGCCATATGGCAAACACTCAAGCTGTGCCTGTATGATATATTTTAAATGGCATTACCCTGATGGTCTTTTTTTCTGAATATAAAAATATTTTACTCTGACCATCTATTTTTAATCATACTTATCTATAGCATGAGCCTATATTAAAAAAAGAAAATAAATCCAACAGGTCAACAAGTAATCAAAATAAATCTTCTTATAAATGGAAACAAAAAAAACCCAAGGCCTTTACTGTACTACATGCTGAACTTCAGAAAAAAAATATTATTTTAATCATACAATCTTCCAGGTTTCCATTTAATAGTTTCTACTTTATGTTATTACATATTCTTTGCTGCCCAGGGAATATACGCTCATTCCTGACCTTAAAATTTCAACTCTCTGGATTTACTGCAGATTTCTGATGGCCACAAGTATTTCTGCAAACCTGCTCCTGTCACATATTACATTTTGCTGATGTAACTGCCCTGGATCTATTTCAGAACAGAACAATCTAACTACAGAGCCTTAAAAGAATATTGATTTAGGATTATCTTTTGATTTGGGATGATATTTTCCTCTTAATACTGGCCATTGATACAAGCATGACTTGTGGAAGAACATTTCTTTTAAAATGATAGTTCAGTGCCATGCAACTTCATTATGCACGAGTGAAAATAATTCAAATTAACATCTGAATTTGATGTTAAATTGAACTGTGCTAAAACAAACACGATTCCATTTCAGCATCAAGTATTTTTAATTCCCTAAAATGTAATCTGGAAAAGTGCACCTTGTTTGATTAGCTGGTTCACTTGAACTAGTGTGTCCTCACTGAAATGGATTCCAATGCTAAAAATATTTCCTTGAAAAATCCTCTAATAATTCCTTTAGGAGCTGAAGCACCATGGTAACTGGAATATGTACAATTACACTGAAAATATCAACCAATAGCAATTGATTGCTCATTCCTATTGCAAAGGGACACAAGAGAAATACCTCCTGGAGTCCAAAGGCAATCTGTCAGGCTTGAGTCGTGGCCCATCCTCATCCAAGTCCAAGGAAATTCGATTGGAGATTCTCACCCCTCTCTGGGCTGGGCTCTGCCTTTTAACTGCCATTTCTGACAGCATGTTGCTGAAAGGGAAAAAACAGGGACCTAAAAACTCAACAAAGCAAGGAAGTTTGTCATATGTATCAGCTAGAAATTCCACACTCCCTGGTTTCAGAAGCTCTAGGAGACAGTGATACATTCCTCCCAAAATACACCCATTTTAACTCATCAACCAGCCAAGTCTTTCTTGATAAACCACCTCGGATTTTACATTCTGTAGAGATGAAAAGTGCTATTTTAGCCTATTAAATCTACAATTAATTATTTAATATCCAACCAAAAGACCAAAACCTATCTGCATAGCAATATTCAGAGTGTGCTGGGCATGTTTTGCTTAAGGAAATGAATTTCTCTGGATACAAGGAAGGCGTTGAGGTAAAAATCAACTTTTTTTTTGGGGTTTTCTTTTTTTTTTGGACAGAACTACCCCTGCCCAAGGCCAGAGCTGTGCTGCTGCAGAGCAAAAGGAAGCTTGCCTTCATACATCAGCTGACACGGGTCAATCGTGTCACCCAAGTAGGTCACCTTTCCTGATCCACTGCAATCTGCTGTGTTGCATAACCACGTTCCAGCATTAGCAGACCACATCTTCCCTCCTCATCCTGCAGTCCAACTCCTGTGTGAGGAACAAAGGCTCTGATCTCACACACACACAACCTTTCTGCCTCTGCCAATTACTCCCCTTCAGCACTAAATCTGTTGGCTGGTAAATTCTTCCTCACAGCCACCCTCTCCATCCAACACCCACAGTCATCTATAATTGCAGCACTCCACTGAAGACATAAACATGGTCTCAAAAAAATAAAAATAAGCCAAATAAAAAAAAATACTCCATATCCATTTGATGAGAATCTGAAGGAAATGTAATCTACCTTTTTGGCAGTTTAATTCAAATGAGATTTGACTGACAAGAAGTAAGTACTACTGGAAAATGGCAAAAGCCAATTGCCACAGCAACACAGTGGGGTTTCTTTTTGGTCTTAGATGTGGTTTTAGATGGCAGAAGAAGAACAGCATAACTCTGCAACTACCCACTCTGAAAGGCAGGCATATGAAAATGAGTTTTCAAAGGTTTCATTTTCATCTTCAAGGGAAAAAAAGAATCAGATTAGCTACATATCTCACAGAAATTGTGAAGTGACTGCTGGCAGTAGTGAGCTGGGGTTGACACACTTCTGAGGGTCAAGGGGACACAGTTCCTCAGGTCACAATTAAAAGTGTCCCTAAACTAAAACATTTAGCTAAGGTCACAATTAAAAGTGTTAACTAAACTATAAAGATGTTTTTAATGCCTTTCCTAACAAGCCCCATCAAGCCCCCTCCCAACGCCAGGATCCATCTAGTGCTTAGATATCCCATAATATTGCCTCATGTCCCAACAGGTTAAAAACCTCCCTTCCTAGATATTTCTCTTTCTAGAGATGGGAAGAAGTTTTAGTAACAACCTCAGGCACTTTCTTCTTCTGGATTACCAACCAATAATTAAAATACTCATCATGGAGCCCCAAGGAGCTTCAGAGTAGCCTAAATTCTGAATTACTGCTCTTCTTCACCCAAAACAGGAGCTGCAATTTCAACTTGTAGTGCTGCAGATTTTATTTTGCTCTAGTGCTGTTGTAATTTCCACTGAGTGAAACTTCATCCCACGGCGAGCAAAATAAATTCCTGTCTCGTTAATATTTTCCCCTCTGGGTGGACATGCTGTCCTCAGGCTGCCTACAAAACAAGGGGATGAGACAAGTGCTGCAAGAGTGACCTCTGGAGGACATCCCACTAAATCCTGGGGAAAAAAAACCCACCTGTCTGAACCAAAAGATCCAGACAATGCACACTTTGTTTCATACCTTCATAAATCTCAGCAGCAGTGGCTTAATTATTTGGTTTTTTCCTGCTAGCAAATAAAAATCAACACCAAATAATCATGTATGAATAAAAGGAATTGTTTCTTAATCTATTAAAAGCACTTTAGTGCTTTTTGCTGGTCTTTTCTAACAATTTTAACTCTCAGCAGAAAGCCAAAAGCACCAAATTCACCTCAGTCTAACTGTGAAAGGTTAGAACCCCCCAAGTGAAAGGTTACTTGGTGGGCAACAACCTTGGTTTCTAAGTTAAAGGTGACTCCCCACCAAGCTTTCAGTCATAAAAACTAGCAGGAGTTGCTGGTCTTTCTAGAAAGCCCCTGCTGATTTTTGATAGTTATACATAAATAAAGATACAAAGCAGATCATAGAATAATAGAATGGCCTAGGTTGGAAGGGACCTTAGAGATCATCTCATCCAACCTCCCTGGCATGGGCAGGGATCCTTTCTTGATCCCTAGAGCAACCTGAAAATCATAGTATGAGAATGGGCCAAACTGAAATCCTGTTTTGGGGCAAATTCATTTTCATGGAATAAAGATGGTAAGGGGCCCTGCAGTTCAGAGCACAAACAGCCATAAATAAAGTTTCACATTCCTGTTCTGCTGAAGATCCACTTTGTTTAGTGCAGTTCACCTGGATTCCATGCCTTATTTTCTAAGCAGTGATCTGAACACTAGCTGGGAAAAAATAAAAGGAAGGAAAAAAAAACCAAAACAAATCTGTCTTTAGCCATGATCCAAAAGAGCAGTATGCACAACTATTTCAGTTTCCAAGCAAATGTTTCTCATCTGCTTGAAAGCCACACTGGAAATGGAGCTGAGCCAAGAGATGAGCTTCTTGGGTTGACTGGAAAGTTTTGAAAGGAAGGGTGGGGTTATAAATAGAGCTGCTCTAGTTCAGTTCTGCAGAGCTGTCATGAAAACTCACCCAAGCCCAGACAGAACGTCTGAACCATCTACAAAACCATCCATTGTGTGACAAGTTCAGAAGCTTGGAAAAGCAAAAAGAAAAAAAAAACAAGAAAAAAACCCCCCACACTGCTCTTTTGCTAGCCTGGCCAAAAAGTCATGATTCTGTGCAGGAAAACAATCCCATCTCTGCAAAACCATTTGAGAATGAGGAGAGCCAACATGCAGGGAGTTTGGTGTCACCAGGCCAGCAGTGTTCCCACTCCTTCATTCCAAGGATAACCTGTCCAAATGAATCTTTCAGGGCCATCTTTCCAACACAGACCCAAATCCCCCTGAAGGTGAAACTGCACAATCAGAATTTGCACCATTAGTGAGAAGAAGATTCAATGAACAGACCGTAGGTTAACAGTCCCCCCCTTCCTCTGCCTAGCTGTGGTTTCTTCATGTCTCCTCAGCTGTGCCAGTAGCTCTGATTCTGTCTGTTTCTTGTCCAGGGGGAGGGAAGATGCAACTGCAGAAGCAGCCTCCACCAGTTCTGGATTTAAAGGCCTGCCTCTGTATCTGTAAGAGATGTGGAAACACAAAAACACACACACACAAAAAAAAGACAGAGTTGATTTCAGCTGTCACATCCATGCTGACATTTTATGTCTTAACTATAGAAGTGAGTTACACCTTACCCCAAGGGGGGTGGGCAGGGGGACAGCCAGGCTGGCCCTAAATTACACATTAATCAACTACCAAATCCCACTGACAAGCTCTTCCTCCCAAACCCAGGAAAAGTGCAGCTCTACAGCACTGCACAGCCCCTCAGACACCAAAGTGGAGCAGCACAGGCAGCCCAGGCTCATGATGTAACACACTGCAGAGGAGACACTGGACAAACTTTGCTATTTTTTCCTTTTTTTTTGTATTATCTGAACAGAATTTCCCCACTCCTATGGAAATAACTTCCCACATGCAGATAACAGGGCTGAATTCAAGAGTCTCCATGGAGAATGAGGCAGCTTATGGCAGAAAACACATCTTATGTCCAGATTTTCCCCTGGGATTTGCTGCAATCTGCTTCTATACACCACCTTCCCTTGTTAAGATTCTTTTCCACACTTGGAAATCTCCTTTGATGCAGTGTTTTGTCCTAGATACATGGGAAAAAAAGAAATAAATGGGGAAAAAAAAAAAGAAAAAAATGGGCTAAGTTAGTGAAACTTTACCCCTGGGTGTTCTGTGCAGTCCTCTGAGACACAGCACCTTCCCTGCCCAGCCTGCCTGTGTCCTGCTCTTTGAGCTCACGTGCTTTCAGCTGCTGGAGTTTCTTCCTGTAGCTCACTTCTACTTTCATGTCACCAATGATGTCCAACAGCTTCTGCTTTGGTGTTCCTGCTTTGCCCTCCTGACTCTTGGCTGCTGTCGTTTCAACAGTGCTCTCTTGGCAAGTGGCAGATTCATCTTTCTCAGCAGAAATCACTCTGCTTGTGCTGAAGAGTCTCTGTGTTTTGCTGCATGAGGTGCAAAATGTAACATAAATAAACAAATAAAGAGGGTAAGTTACAAACAGGGTCAAAGGCATGCACAACTGACTTTTCATTACGAGAGGTTAAAGGTCTTTGAATAACAAATACAAAATAAAAATATACAAAACACAAAATATACAGAATAAAAAATAAAAAATATAAAACATACAGAATAAAAACCACAGAAAAAACACAAAATAAAAAACATAAAATATA
>JAOEGS010022148.1:41722-59396 GCA_025447755.1 Corythornis vintsioides | reverse complement strand
CCCCTGACACTCTGTGACTGTGTGTGACTGCAATCTGCTGCAGGACATACTCTTGGTGTGCCATACATGCACAAACACCAACAGACTGGCATGATCAGTTAAAACATCTTACTGACAGAGTTCATAAACCTTAACCTATTCCCCAGAAAAGTGCCAAGAAGGCCACTAGAAGAGATATTTCACTACTAGGAAATTATCTATGTATTTTATTACTGATATTATCAGTATCAGTATATTCACAATTTTAGAGAGGAGAAAGCTCTGCTGAGTAAACAATGTACTCGGTAATTAAGCAGTGCTGAAGGGCTACACCATTTTAGGTGGCTTCTCATCTGTCACTAAGGTTTTTGGAGCAGGGCAAAGAGCAAAGCCCGTTCATTCACTGCAACACTGACAGGGAGGTGTGCTGATAAGCCACTGCCCATCAAACATTCACAGAGACAGGTGCACACATCTCTCTCTCAGCCTTCCCCTCCACTTTGCATGCCCTAGAATACTGTTGCAAAGCACAGGATTCATATCAACACTGAGACATTACCCAGCTTCAGCTGACTACAATTCAAAGCAGTTTTAGACATTTATGTAAATGATGTAAATGTGAACACTTGATGTCGGCAGAAATGAATGCATCAGGCACATGAAATTTTACTCTTCAGAGTACAAGTCAACAGATGCCTTAGGTATGAAAAAAAAAATCTTTCTGATGTTAAGTTTATATGTGACCCAATTATTCCTCCTTTTTCTTTGTAGGACATTTTTTAAAGATTCTGCACTAAAAAATTAACTCAAGTTTATAAATCTTCAAGTAATGCACAGCTGCATGTTTTCACGTAGCTCTTTAGTGTATATAAACCAGAGTATATTACTCTAGTCTTTAAGTTTTAAGACTTTAAAACTCCAGCTTAAAGTTTAAAACTTTAAAATATTCCAGTTTAAGTTTTTAAGAGAGCCAGGGAAGATCTCCATCCTTTATTGGATGTGTCAGGGACCATTACAACCGAGGATGAGGATTGCATAGTTTACCTAGATTTACATTGAGAGCACACATAAGAGGAAGTAAGAATATATATCATTGCAGTTAATATATGTGTGGGATGTCCTTAGAATCTCTTCTGTTCATTTTAGAAAATATTGATATATCAGTGGGACTAGATTATATTACCATGGTAAACATCTGGTGATATGTTTATCTAGGTATGACCTATTGCATGATATTTCATCAGACCTCAGCCTCCTTTCAAGCAATACTTGATATAAAGCCTGTCAGCTATGAAAGGATGTAGTGTTTGTCATGTGAGTGATAGCTTTGGAAGAGTTTCACTTTGAAAACACCACCTGCTCATGAAGACATAATTCAGACTCCTTGCAAATGTACAAATCCACTGGTGTAGCTGTGAGATGTATCTTGTTGTGACTGTCATATCACTCACATTTTAAATGTCAAACCTGTCATGTTTCTTGATTGAGGTCCTCTTAATGTAAGCTACCTGATTCTTTTTCTGTTGTTCCACTGAGACAAGGCCATGTCAGTGAATGGTTTTCAAAGCATCACCTAGAGAAAACAGTAATGGGTAGAACTTGTACCACAGTCTGCATGTATTGTCTCTACTTGTTTATGGTTATATCTTCTAGATGAGTCACATTTCTAACACATATTTTAAATCTGACTACATGTTGTGGAAAGGACACAACATAGTGATTTTTCATCTGTCTACAAAACAGCTTTGAATTGAGGACATTTAGTCAAGATACAGAAAAGCATACTGCACATGAATTTGTTCTTGAGTTCTACCAGCTTCTCCTAACACAATTCAAATATGAATGCATAAAAGCTTCCAAGTATGATCATCCACTTTGTGACTTTCTAAAGAAAGATATGTTATGTTGCAGACAATCTCCCCCCCCCCAAAAAAAAAACAACAAAACCAAAAGTAGCAAACACAAAGGAAGGTAAAAATAACTGAAGTACTCCAGAAACTACATAAACCATGAAAAGTAAAGACAAGTACTGTGGAATAGCTTAGGAAATTCTGGGGAAATTTAAGGTATAATGTAATTAGAGTAAACCTATGGATCCAAGACAGGTATTAAATGGGAGGTAAGTGGGAGTTACAGCAGCAGGGGACTGAAGTTCACAATGTTTGTTAACCACTCTGCTTATCAGATAGTTTGTTGTATATTTTTATTTTGTTTAAATACTTCAAAGTATTTAGCAGCACCAAGATGCTGTGCTAACCTAAACATAAGTGCAGACAGTCCACTCTCAGGTGATTGGTCAGAACTGCAGTGCAGTCGGTGCACACACACACACCCCAGTCACCCTCCAGTGTCACAAGCATGTGCACATCCACAGATCCTTGAGTATTGCTCCTTTGTCCAGCCGGTACCCATGCCTGCATCTTGGGACTCCTTACCTGCCCCACAGGTTCCTGACTCACATGCAGGTCCCTTTTTGTGCCCACCAGCAAACAGATGTTTGTCTCACAGGCACCCCAAGTTCATGGCTTCTCCCAGATACCAGCACAGACCTTGTGCCCCTGCCCAGTAACGGGTTTAGGGGAGATACAGACACATGCCCTCATCCCAGTAGTCGACACCAGAGACCTGGTACTCAGCCCCTCCTTGCCTCATAAAGGTGGTCCCCTCACCATTTACACCCAGTGGCTGAGGCCAAGTCTCCCACCAACTCTGGTTGGTGTTCCTGAAACCCCACTATCTCCAGCTGCTGACACCACCATTGTGGGTCACCTGCACCCCCATCACTCACACCCCCAGCACCCAACACCTCATCCCTAGAACACTTATATCCTCATGAGATAACAAATGAGATGGTGCAGGGAGACCTACAATAGGATTTCAGGAGAAGGCAGGTGAACAGCTGGGTCAGAGAGTTGTCTTGATGGGCCACAGACTGCACACAGCTGAACCCTCTCACCCCTGGGTGCCTCCTACCCCTTTGCTGCTGCCCGTCCCATTCCCCCGTATGCTGCCATTGAAGTTTTGCATGGCCCCACTGACACTGCCCTCAAATGTCCACAATCCCCCTGCATGACAAAATGAGGTCGGTGGTATCACTTTCACAATGAGCCAATGAGATTTTGCTGTGTTATGTAGAGAATAGGATAAGAATCCGTGTGTTAGCTTAATAAAGTGCTAGTGCTGCCTAACGAACCTCGCACTGCTTCACCGTCCTGGCTGCGACAATGAACGGTGCTGATGCCTTTGGGTTTCACCTCACAAAGGCCTCTTTTATCTGTTTCCATTTCTGACCAAGGCGGTAATTTATGCTTTTGTCACTGTTGGGCCAGAGCTTACTTTCCCACTGCATTATATCTTTTATGTTCAGTGAAAAAAAGTAGTGCATAATATGAAGAAGTTAGAGGGGAAAGGAGACTCAGATCTTGATTCCTGTAGTGTAATTTACTTTAGCACAGCCTTACTCAGAAATAGATAAAAGAAGTGGGTCCTTTTTGTACATGCATAATTAAGCAGCAGTTTCTATTGCCAGAAGGCACCACTGAGAGAAAGTAGTTAGAAGGATTTAAAGATAATTAAATTTTTTTTGAGAGTAATGTTATATTTTATTCAGTTTTCTGAGAAATAAGAAACTGTTCTTTAAAGCATAAGCCAGCCATTTGACTGGGCAAAGATGAAACTCCTTATGAAAATAAATTACCTGCCTGTAAAGGGGCTTTCTTACGTTGATATGGTTCATAAGGGTTGAGTAAGGGTTCTGTGGCTTCTCTCTTAATATGTTATTTAGCTTTGCTTGTCCACTGTTCCCTTCTCCTTGTCCTGTTTGTGTGAGAGGTAAGTGAGAATAAAGTTTGTGAAAGCATGAGGTCAGCAGAAACAAAAAATATTTTTATTTTTCTATGGACTTCACAAAGTAGATCTCTGAAATGCCAAATATAATTAGCTTTCTCCTTTATTAAAAGAAATAGAAGCACATGGGAAAAGATAGAATGGTCTGAACAGAACAAGACTTCTCTTATTATTTAAAATATCTTATGAATGTTTTATATACATTTCTCTCATTCTTCTGGATTCTTAAAACAGTGGCAGAAGACATTATTCTGACCACATAAAATGAACATTTCTCCAATATCACAAAATATAATTTCCCTACATTACTTTTCCATTATTGCATAGTTGCTGCACCCATGTAAAATCAAAGAGAAAAGTAATAGTATCACACAGACACTGAAATTAGTGTTGCTAAAGAAGAATGTCTCCCAAGACTTGTCTCCTTCTCTTGTATCCCAGTTTCAGAAAGCAGCACCATACTGGAACTCTAATGCACATTAGGTCACAAGAAAGTGAATAGCTGGCTTAAAAAAAAAAAAAAATAGAACAGTGTTTGCAAGATTTTATTTTAGAAAGACAAAATTATGTTGCACATGAGGTGACAGGATATTTGTAAAAAATTAAATAAATGTGGTGCACTTTCTGGGCCACATCCAAAAAATTGGATTTTTTTTTTTTTTTTTTTTTCTCTAAGGTTGTTCTTCTCCTAACACCTGTTGCCCTTAACTGGTGTTGCCAGCATTTGAGCCCAATCACTGAGAGGCTGTTGCTTATGATTTTCATATAGTGTACTTTTATTCTGGTCAGAGCAGATCTAATTCATGTCTAATTAAGGATTCTTTCTGTTGTTATTTAGGTTACTCTCTTTTGGACCTAGCAATATACACACAACAAACTTTTACATACTTCTGTAGCTAGAAAATCTTATTAGGAAAAAAAAACAAAAAAAGGCTATCTTGAAGCAACAGAGCCCAAACAGCTGCAATCTCATATAAACAATCTAACGATTGTATCAGTTGTGAGAAATTTCTAAATATTATACACTTGGTCATGTTTAGCAATCCCAACACAATGCTTGAGAGATATTCCCGAACTAGATTCCTAATGAGGGAAAAAGTGGAACCTAAATTTTGCTCTGAATATGAATTCAGTAAAATAAAACAATAAAGACTGGACAGGATTTAGTAGATGAGGAAAATTTTCTGAAATATGAAAACAAAGGAATAACAATATACTGAAAAATATCAAAACCAGAACAAATACATATTTGTTGTGTGAAAAATCAGATTACAGAATTCATTTCCATGGGAAGTATTAAGTCAAGACTTTAGAAGGATTCTTAATAAGGATATAGCGGAAAACATATTGGTATCAAATGGAAAATATCAGACTTCATAACACAAAGGCTTGAATCAATGTCTGCCAATGATGAAATAAGAGCTACCAAGGGAAGATTGTCTTTTCTTTCTATTATTCCACAAACACATCTCATCCTAAACTGATTTGAGTTAAAAGGAAAAGGAGTGAATAATGAATGCAGAAAGACAGCGCATTCATTTCAGGGAAATATCATCAGTGGGCTGCTGGTACTTCTAAAGAATGTTAGGAGTGTTTCTTCTATTCAGTCTTCCATCTCTGCGACCAAGATACACACTTTGTTCCAAAATGAATGGCTGCTACATTATCTGATGGCCTTGAATTGTTCTTAGAGAAGACAAGAATATTTCAAGTTCAACAAGTCACAATAGTTCATGCAGTGCTTCAGCACGAGCAGAAAAACACGCTGAATGGTATCACTTCAGCCTGAAAAGTATGCGTGAGAGATACTGCTTTTTATTTCAGCTGCATAATGATGAAGATTTCACACATGAAAAATACAGTACTAAAAAATATGCTTGTGTGCACAGCCAGTGCTTTGAGATGTTCAGGCTCAAGATAAAACAACTTTAATTAAGAGGTACTTTATGCTACAGTTTGCACTGAAATAAATGCATCAGTTGTACAAAATGATTCACATGGTCTTGAAGCAGAATTGCTTCAATTGCACAATGGATTTTTGAATACAGTCTCCACATCTGCAATGTGTGAAGAATATTATTAAAATACATCTACCTCATGCAGATAGAGAAACAGTTATTCTAGATTTTCAGACAAGGAGCTGAGAGAGTAAATTCATTCACGTTTTTGCATCACTAACTGCCTCAAGCTCAGTCTCAGAGGGTGAATAAATCCATTGCAGATGGAAGTGAATCTTAACCAAGGAGATTAAGTGACTTGACTTTGTAACAGAGACAGAACTGCAGCATATTTCTATTTCAGCCTGTTATCAGGAGATTATTTTTTCAGAAAATCATACATCTCCTCAGGATTTATCCTTCAAGTTACCTCTTTTCCAAACACGGGAGGTGAATTTTTGAGGTGGAAATCAGTACACCTGAGCACTATAGTGCTCTATACAGCTATCTCATACGCTTTTGTCCTTATAATTACTTGTCATAAACCTCAGTATCTTCATGCTTTCAATTCATAAGGAGACTGTTGTTGCTGACAAATAATACAGTCCATTTTAACATGTTATAGACAGAAACAGCACACCATTTATTAATAGAAGGCATAACTAATGAAAGTCTATTGGCATATAGATGATATATCTATCTATCTAAGTAGTTTCTTCTGAATCATGATTTCAGAACTTCTTGAAATGTTAAAATTTTCATTAAAAAATAAACAAATAAACAAACCCACTCTCTCTGGAGGCTTATATCAATAAATATGTGTACTGTTATACATATATCAATATATAAATATATTATTGGGCACTTAATGTTTAATAGCACTGAGCTATTTACAAGCTCTGCTCAGCTGCTGCCTATCCTTTTAAGTAAATAACTGTTTCATGTTTCCAAGTTTCTTGCAGTCAGCATACAAAAAATATGAGAAGTGATGCCAATTACCATTATTATTCATGAGATGTCAAGTGAAAGAGAAGAAAAGGTTTATCTTTGTGATGGATGTAGGAAAATCTCAGTTGACCTACAACTCCTGAAACTGAGTTTATGAAAACTTAAGCATCACATCTTAGGATGAAAGAAGGGGGAGGTGAGCTGCAGGCTCCTCATGCACAGCTCTGTACTCCAAGCTTTGTAATTTTTCATGCGAGATGATGCAGCTTTTCCCATTTTCTCATGCTGTTGGTCTTGTGCAAATACGGTTATTTCCCTGCACCTGCAAACCCTGATATTGTTATGTCAGGCTGTCAGTGGCTGACGTGATTGCCACTGGCTTGAGAATTGCATTGTCATTCCCCTCCATGTTTCCTATCTCATTTTGCAGCTTTATCTAGTAATATGCATGCCCAAAGCTTGACTAGTCAGCATGCAAACCCCTGTCCCTCCTAGCCTCTGTCATAGCATTTTCCCATAAGCAAGAACAACCAGTAGGGAGTTAGTCAGGTCCTGATGAAAACTTTAAAGTTATTATACAAAAATCATTATGGGTGACTACTTGCTGGAGAGGAGAGTGGTCCAGCAAGGAATGCTTGCCTAGGAACCCTGTTGCATCCTTTTCTCACTGGCTGCTCAGGAGATCTTTCCTTTCACTTCTCCTTTGAATTTTGTCCACATTTCACTGTATTTTTTTTTCTCTTTCACCTATCTCCCTTTCTGTCATACCCCAATTTCTATATTATTTTTCCCTCCAAAGTGACAGCATTACTGTCAATGTGTGTCATAATCCAAGGAGTGGGTCAAGAAATACTTGTGCACATGAGCCAGTCTCAACATCTTCTGTGCAAAAAGCTGCAAAGGCACATACTTACTGAGTTCTTTTTGAGATCACTTTAGATCCCTAATTTTCTCACATATTTCAAGGGGCATCTTGAGCATTTAATTTAGGACTGAGAATTCAATCAACCACAGCATGCATATGTTACTCCTAACATTTGTAAAGTTTTAGACACCTTGTTTAAACTCATTACAGAAAAATACGGACTGGGCCTCAGTCACTATCATGTTTTCAGGGTTAATTAATATCTACTTTCATTGAAGATTAAATTATTCAAAATGTCTCGGGAAATGATGGTCTTGTTTCATGCTTTTTACAAATTCTTTGTACCTGCTTAAAATTTGTGCCGTATGCACATGAAGAACAGTATTTTGTTTTCTCTTTGCAGAGGGAAAAAGCTTATGCAAGAAGAAAATGAGGTGCGGAATTGGTTAGTGATGGTAGCATTTCGTAACTTCATGCATAAAAAGATGAAGAAGGAACTGAGATCTCTTTAAGCGTCTGCTTAAAGTAGCAAAAATAAGTTAGGAAAAAGCATGATCTGGAATTTCCATAAACTCAGGTTCACTTTTATGCCACTATTTGCAACTCCCAAGGAAGCACAATAAAAAAGATAATTAAAGTTGGAAGGTAATCTAATTTTGAGCTGTGAAACTTGTAAAAGTTCAGTCAGTTCTGTAGAAAACTTTTCATAGTGTCTATATTCTGTGTGCTTTCAGATAGCAGTAAACTTTATATATTGTCATGTGAAAAAACCCTAATCTGAATTATCAAGATACATATAACATGTAATATATAGTTCTCAGCCCACTACAGGAAATTATTCTCTCTGAGGAAGAAAATTTCAGTTACAGGAAAGCCCAATGAGTTCAGAAGGAAGGTGTGTGTCTCTTCAGCAGTGTGCACTGTCGCAGACACGACCAGCCCTCTGTCTGTGCAACTGTCTTTCTGTGGAACATCATATCAAATGTAAGGAATATGGACCTTTGTTCAACGTATAATGATAACTTCCTAAAAATAACTAAAAATTCTAGCTGAATTACGTTCTTTTGCATAATGCACCTTCAACCTTGAGCTCTTATTTGTCCTTAGTTTACCTCTCCACAATTTGTTTTTGTTTACAGGTTGCATGCAATGCAGTGAGATGAATTATTTTTAGATGTATCTTGAAAGACATATGAAAGAGAATAGATATTATTATTTATATCTCTCAAATTGGAAAATTTCCAATACTGTATTTACAGTTTCTGAGTATCTCATAGGATTTGTGGAGTTAGTTAAGAATTCCAGATGAAATAAATCCTGTGTGATGCATTTTTCCCACTTAGTTTTCTTCTGATGTCTATTCACATTTTGCTTGCTTTCTACAGTGTTGTTATTCAGTCTACCTAGTATCTTGATTATTAATAAATTTTTTATGTGAATCATTTGCTTTGAGGAATGTCCAAGTTTTGACAGTCATTTTTCTACCAGTCTTAAGGGAAATTTGACAGACAATTGGAGCATGAAAACAGGCACATTGGTGTTGTAGAGAGAAACTCTGCTACACTAATCTTACACCCACTGGGCATTTCAAAACTGCAGCTTTAATGAAACAGATGCAACAGATCTTGGTAATATTCTCTGGAAAATAGAGGACAGCTCATAAACATGAATGTTTCTTGCATGAAGTGCAACAGAATCCAGTTCTCATGCTAGCTTTATTGATGAAAAAGAAAAGGCTGTGGTGCTGTGTTCAGGACTGTGATGGCATTTTAAGCTCCTATCAGTGATTGATTCTTGTCCATGGCTGTCTATTGCCACTGCCTGGCTAGAGGTCAGTGACACGAAGAACTGAGTCAACAGAACACAACAGACCATGTGAATACACCTAATCTGCTTCAGTACACACTCCGTACATTTAGCCTACAACTGAAACATTGTCATGAAGTGAACTTTTTTTATTTAATCTATTTTATTTTATTTGGTACCAATCTATCTTACACAACAACCTGCAGTCACTCCATTGTAGAAAAGCCACTAGGTTGGTTAGACATGACGTGTGCTCAGTGAAGCCATTCTGGCTGTCTCAATTCACCTCACTGACATCCATGTGTCTTATCAGTGTCTAGGAGAACCTGTTCCATGATCTTTCCATATCCTGAGAGAGTTTAAGACAATGAAGTACATGTAAGCATGTTCCATGTAACAATAGATTTGTGTACATATGTCACCAGGACAGTATAGATTTGATGAAGATAATATTCTTTATGTCTTACTAGTAAGAGAGATGTTACTACATGAGCAAAATGTTCAATGCGAAGGACTTCCACCTGGGAAAAAAAAATGCAGTATGACACTCCGATAACACACCATGCACTATTTTTGTTGTAACATATCTTAAAACCAATACAAATGAATAAAGTTGTGATTTTGACATTCCATATACAATTTCAAGATATGAACACGAGTACAGTAAAATTTCTATTTAAGTAGTGATGTTATTCCTTAGCTGTATCCAATCAATCTGCCTCACAGTCTTCACTGGAATTGCAGCTCTGTTGTCCTTAGCTGCCCTTCTCTGCAGCTGATCTTGGGACTACAGGTGTATTGGCTCAATGGCACTTATGAGCCATGACTGCAAGATCAATAGTCAGTTTTTATTAGTCCAGAGAACAGAGGTCTGTTCCTGCTCAGCCTGACGAAAAATCGAAACGTGTCAGCAGATGTCAAAGCTTCACTTGCTATCTCAATAAATGTTTATGAAAAGATGTTATCAGTTTTGCCACACAAGTGACAAGCTGCCTATAGCTCATAAAATATACTGCTTGATGAATCCAGAATTATTTTCCTTTTGTAATCAACAAATAATTATTTTTATATTACTATTAGCACTGGAACTGACTCCCCAGAAAGGTTGTGGAGTCTCCTTCTCTGGAGTCTTTCAAGACCTCTCTGGATACTTTTTTGAGTGATCTGCTCTAGTTTTATCCTACACGGGGGTTGGACATGATGATCTTTGGAGGTTCCTTCCAACCCCTAACATTCTGTCATTCTGTGATTCTATGATTTTTAGTATGAATATGAAAGACCTAGCATGTAATATATATATTTGGGGTTTTTTTGTATGGAAGTATTTTTAGCTTTCATGAGCATTTCACCTATGTTACTTAAAGCATTTAAAGACAGAAAGCATTGAGAACTGATGCTTTGAGCTGTGGAATTCTGATAATGAATATATTTGAGATCTTGCCTAACATTTTCACTTTCAAGTTTATGTTTATAAGTGCTTCGCTTGCTGTTTCTGCAACACTTGACACATTTCACAACAAGTTGTTGTACCTCATAGTTTTCTCTGATGTAACAGGAACAGAAAGATCAAAGACCAGGTTCTCATTATTAATGGATCAAATGGATCCTTTTCCCTTCAGGGATAGTTCTTTAAAGTCCAAATATTTGTCTGTTTCCATCTTGCACTAGACATTTATTTTAGGCGCTGAACTATTTTCATGTAAATTAACACAACCAAAATTATATGCCCGAGGGTATGGGAAATATACCCCATGTCAAGTCAGTGTTGACATCTGCCTCGACTGGCAGCATCCATCCATTTCAGCATCCAGGATGACTGCCAGGGATTCACTGGTCTTTGTGTGTTGAAATCAACACCAGACATGTGAAGAAACTTAGCAATGCATAGAATTAGATGGTAAAAAGGCACTTAACAGACACTCTCCCTAATGTGTCATTTTAAAAACACTCCGGATGTTTAAATGTGTTCCTGTGAGGCAACGAATTAGTCACAGGAGCCTCAGAGTGCTCATAGCTGTAAAATGAAATGTATCACCCAACTGAAAAAAAAAACCCAACAAAAAAACCATTAACTTCAGAACATAAACATGCTTGTACACTTACAAAATTCAGCTGCATAGTCTCCATTTGAATAATAAATAGAACTTCACAACATAAGTTTGAAAACCAGTGGACAATTTTGCACGAGGGTAGGAAAGCTATGCAACAGAAGTTATCATAAAATTAATTTGGGAAGAAAATGTTATTGTGAAGTATACTGATATTCCTTTGACAATTATTCCATGTTCTGGCTATGAATACCTACTCTGCATCTCAGTCTTTTAAATATTTTAGATTTAAGGAGTCAAACCTCTAGGTAAGTAATTCTTTCCGAGGAGAAAAAAAAATTATACTGAACTGATTATCTACAGAGGAAAATATACATTTCAAATAAAAATACATTGTGCAAAATGTAGAGATTCTACAAATTCTTAGGGCAACCTACTCTAATGTTTTATTATCGTAATGGTAAAAAGCTTGTAAATTATATACAACCTGAACATCTGTTGTTTCAGTTGAAAGCTGTTGACTCTCATTGTCCCATCTCGCCCATATCTATCTCCTGGATGACCCTTCATAGGTATTTGGGATCTGGTAGGTGCTACCAAATCTGCTGCCCACCACCACCAAGTCCCTCTCACCACAGCTCCCCAGTGCAGAGGCACAGCACTTTGCTCTTGCTGAATTGTCTTTTCAATTGTTAAATAAATAGCCTCATTTCTCCTCTCCCCTTCTTCCTTTCCAGAGAAGCAGTGATCTTGGATAAATGTGCTCTTTTCTAGCAGAAATTATGAGACACTAAGGACACCACAGATGATGGCCAGCAGACTAAAATATACCCTTGTCATCGGAGGCTGTTATCTTTCTCAGCTCTTTGACACCATGTCCATGATTTCTGCCTGCAGTAATTGCAAATGGTTCAAAAGATAACTATAGAAATGAATGATCGATGAGCTATCTCTTGAGAAAGCTGCTTTCCTTTCCTACCAAATAATATGCTGTATAATTCTTTTGTTTAATATAATATCCATTTTAATGGGCACTTAGGTATTCATCTGACAGACACCTTAACTATAACTGCATAGGTACCCTCCATGAATTCCCAGAGAAATATGTACGTTAAATCTTGCTTGTAGTCTCAACATAACTGTAGTTAAATGTTGTCTGCATTTATGATGCAGGTATGAACGTATATTTTAACACATACATTATTAAGGATATACATTAACAACAAAAGTAGGACCAGGATGAATCTCCATCCATTATTGAATGAGGCAGGAAACACAGTGACCAAGGATGAGGAAAAGCCTTGGGTATTTAATGCCTTCTTTGCCTCACTCTTTAATATTAAAAGCAGCAGTCCTCTGAGTGCCAGCCCCCTGAGCTGGAAGGCAGGGACAGGGAGCAGAATGAAGCCTCCATAATCCAAGAGAAAATAGTCAGTGACATATTATACCACTGATTTGAAAATACAGGTTTCATTTGTTTTGAAGTGGAATAATTTTTACTTTACTCCATAATAACAGGGTAACTTTTCATACCAGTTTATTTGAGATTAAATGTTATATTTATGTTATATGTTTATTAAACTGGATTTCACAGAGATATGTTCCACTGATCCCAAGCTCCTAATAATAACTGTTTAGGTTATTCAAGTGTAACATTTAAAACCAAGGTCAATTGTATTTTATTTTTCTGATATTTAAGAGAAATCTATTTTTGTTGAAATATCTGGTTCCATCTCAAACAGTTTAAGTCTGTGCTAGATGAAGCAATTATTAGGTCTAAAGCACATAATTGAAATAAATTACGTGTAAATAAATGTGCTAAAATGCAGCTTTATGTGGTTTTATTGTATCTGTATAATCAACCTTACATTCTAATGATTATAATTCCCTTAGCATAAATGAAAACATTCATTACATTATCAACTGACCAGCAGGGAAGTTACAATGGAGTAATTGTATGATTGCTTTAATTGATCCTTTTGGAGTAATATTGTGTGCATCATAATTTGTACCACAATGTGATACGGAATTACTCATGATTATTACCAGGAATATTTTGGAATAGTGCATTATTTTTAACTTCTTCACCAAAATCTCTCATTTGTAGCAATGTAATCAATACAGGACATTAACTTCTATGTATCATTTTAATGATTTTTTTTCCCCACACTGCTCTGCCTCTTGCCTAAAGCAGATTAATATTTCAATAATGCTCTCTCCCACCCTCAAAAAAAAAAAAAGGTAGTTGGACTTCTCTGTGTACATATGCATAGGGTTATTCCTCTTGGAATTCTTGTTTGCTCACTTTTCCAGATTAAAGTGCCTCTGAATGGCCACAAAACCACATCAGCCACTCCTCCCAGTGGTCTGTCCTCTACAGACTTGCAGAGGGTGCATGCTGTCACAGCCTATCACTAATTAAGTTGTTAACTAGATTCAGGTATACCCTTAGGACACCAAGGTCTCATGCATAGTATTTAATTCGGGCACACACAGAGTCTAATATTTCACAAATAATTTATTTTACGTATAGAATTGATGAATACCTATACTTTTAATCAATATGTAGGCCTTAGTTCTTTGGAGCTTAAATTAGTGATTGATTTTCAATGTTGTGTTCATCTTCCACTTAATGGCTTTTTTTCTTAATGTGAGATTAATACATTAGAAATGCATCTCTTATTTCTCATTTATTTATTTTCAAATGATAAGTCAAGGACATTGCAGTCAAAACAAAAGACTTCTCAGAAGAGCATAAGGACATGACATGAGAATAAATATTCAGCCATGTGATCTCAGTTTAGGTTGTAGGCTCAACTGGAAGTTCTGTTATGCATCATTACAAACTATCCATATAAAAAAATATATCAGAGGCACAGAAAGCAATGGATTTAGAAATGGGAAATGTGTCACTTATCTCTAGGAAAGTATTGTGCATTATCTTCAGTTATACTGGTACCTAATAAACCAGCTAATCTCTTCCCCTATGAGTTCATGCCTTAAAGAGGCACCCTATTGCAGCTGCTTATGTGCAGAAAACAAAAAGAACAGCTCATGACCTATGAGCAGAAATATTTAAGCTGTAATTCTGTATTTTCTACTAATATAGTACAGAAGAGTCATGAGTCATCCCTAATGTATTGTGGACTATTCACTAAACAGGTTAAGACAGTTTGTTCACTCTTATGAGGAAAAAAAAATGGGTTTCTTATTTAGATTTGTTATGCAAATAAATATACAAATTTTTCCATTAAAGTGGGTTGGGTTTTTTTGAAAAAATCTATTTTTAAAACAGACCCCTTGTGAAATGTTCATGTCAATCATTAAACATGTAAAAGACTTTGATAAGATTCCATAATTTCAAAGATGAGTTGTCAATCAAATTCAGATGATATACAGAGCCACAGCATGTATATTCAGTTCTCTCACAGACTATTTTTTATTATATTTTTAGGCCTTAATTAAAATAATTTCATTTAATTATGAAACACAGGCTGAGTTGATTGTTCAAAATACCTGCAGGTGAAAATAATACTTTTTTCTTTTTTTTTTTTTTTTTTTTTTGAAGCTGCTACAGAATGACTGAATACTCCAAGCTGTGGTCAGCAGCAGATGACTAATAAATAGCACTTGGAGCAAATTCTGGGAACTGATTAAGACCCCACTGAAGTCAGAGGAAGTTTCTCCATGGACTTCATTCACATTTGGCTTTGGTATAAAGTGGGTATATTCTATTTACTTTTCTTCATTTTTCATTTATTTGAAAATCTAATTCCTGTAATTATACAGAATAACCATATATTTATCTGTATTTAAAGTACCTCAGGTTAATGACTGCTGATTTGCTCTGAGCTGAGGAACTGCTGTTCTTGTTTATTTTTTTAATTGTTACAGTTATTTTTTATTCCTAAACACAAACTCCCTAGATAATTCCCCTAAACAAAATAGGCCAAGATCTCAGAGATAAAACCAAAAATGCACAGTTTCATGGAAGTAAGAAAAGTACTTAGCTTCCTAATCACTGGCAGTAGTGTATACTGCTCTCAGTTAATAGGATTATTGTTCCATCTAAATAAATGAAATTTTATCCTAGTACTCTTGTATTATTCATCTTTCAATCTCTTCTGATCTCACTGAATTAGAATAAGTAGTCAGCTCACATGGTAGTCACTTCTGTAATGAAACAGATAAAGAATAAGAAAAATACAGTAGATATGAAAACCAAGAAGCTTTTACAGAAACACTTCTGCCTGAATTTAATGAATATAACTTTTAAAAACCATGCAGCAAGTAGTTGATCTTCTTTATAAATAAGTACCTCAGAATATCTGCATTTTAGGGGATAAGGAAGTTGTTAATTTTAATGCTATGTATTTTAATTGTCTGTAGCACTGATATTCAATAAATAGCAATGTCAGATGTGACATACTGCTTCAGTGGTAAAATAGACTGTGGGCAAATAGAGAAAAATATGCAGAGATCACATAACAGAAATGACAAAAGCAGCACAGGGATCAAAGTAAAATACAAATCAAGATCATGTAGGGTAAAAAGATTGAGAAATAATGGATTTCTCCTTATAATGCTTACACATCTGTTACTGTAGTGGTTTCCAGTTTATAAGAAATAAGAAGCCTCATCACATTCACAGACTCTGACATGAGAAAAAAAGAAATTCTGGAGGCTGCTTTTCTGTATAAGAGTTGTAAGGAGAAAAAAAAAAGTGAAGAATGTTAATATAGTACTGTTACTATATACTTTTTAAAGCTTACAGGTGTTACCATTTCTAACTCTGATATTAAGTTGCCTGTTGTTAATAAAATACTGAGTTAGCCATTTTATGCAAGAACACTAAGTATTCAGATCAAAAACATTTTTTGTGCTATTCTTCTAAAGTTCATTTCTTCTATTATCACTGGAAATAAGTATAATTAAAGTTCAAATACCCAGAGCTCTGAACAGTTAAGGTTTTAACTAGCAAGAGAGTTAAAAAAAGGTGATGCTAAATTTTTTGAAGGGATATTAGCACCTTAACTACTATTTCCCGATAATGGTAGTTAAATATTCTGATTTTTTTCAGATACTTTGTGTCCCATACAGACTTAGATTATCATATAATAATAATAAGCAAATTAACATATTACATGAATGACGTTTACTAAATTCTTGGCTTAAGTACAATTTATAACACCTTTTCACTTTCATTTATTTAAGTCTGAATGTCATCTGTAGCTGTAGTAATGAGATTTTCACTCCCTCCACAGTGGGTTTTCACTATCTTTAATCCACATATCAATTCACAAGGAGTACTGAGGGTAGCAGAAGAAAAACTCTAGTTATCTTCAAAAGAAACCAATTAACAAATCTCATTTAGTGTTAATTAAAAGAGTGGTCCTCATCATAGTTTAATCAACACCTTCCTAAAGCAATCTAAAAGAAAAGAAATTCTCAACATTGATTTTATCCACAGCCAGAATTGTATTGACACCTTTCAAACTCTGAACATCTTAAATTCCCAACAGGCTGGAGTGGTTCCTTTATGTACAAACTGTTACACAAAATGTGGGGGTTTTAGCCTTAAGAAAATAAATATCGCGTGTAAGACAGTAAGGAACAAAGCCACAATGCCATAATGAATTCTTTCCAATGGTACATTTTTAGAGCTTATTCTACTGTCCTAGCTACAAATCTAGACTTTATGTAAAGATTCATTTTATCTCTGAAAGTCAAATCAGGTAATTACCTTTCTGTATGTTTATATTGGCCTATACAACAGGTGGGGGAAAAAAAAAAAAAAAAAAAAAGGTGTGCCAGCAGTCTGCACTAGACCTTGTTACTGTTTTTTCACCTTAAAATATCTTCCTTGAGGAACATGATGTTGCTCTTTAAATACTGTGTGCGTAAAAGCATTAAAGACTTTAGCAGGACACGTAACTGAAATGAACAATCTGTCCCTCCAAAAGCCTGTTAGTCTTTCTTAAAATTGGATGAGTCAACATAATTGCAGAAGAGCTGATGTTATTTAGTTATGTAACCTGTTTAAAAAGTTTTCAAGTACAGCTGCCTTCGATCTTATTCTACATTCAATCCAATCCCAGCTTTATTCTATTTGGGCTTCCAACCTGAAAATATAAAATCCACAATTAAAATCAACTTCATGATAGAAAGATGTAATGAAAAGATATTTAATATATAATAATGTGTGTTATGGTATTTATAGTTACATTTCCATGACTAAAATAATA
>JAOEGS010022146.1:0-41206 GCA_025447755.1 Corythornis vintsioides | reverse complement strand
TTTTATTTTCAATTGATACATCCTGTGTTCTTAAATGTTCATACCTAAGAATTGATGTGGGTAAGTTCCAGGAAGATCTATACATAAATTATAATAATAGTAAATATTGTAGATATAATTACAAGCAAGCTAAGTGAAACCTCAGAATCTGTAATTTATTTTTATATTACATTATTTTACTCTGTAATCTCTTCTAGAAAGCTGGAAGAATTTCTGAATTTTAAAGAATTAAAAACATCTATGAAAGAAGCTGTTTTGCTGGATTATTATACTGCAGCATTTTGGTGGGCTAAAGAAAAGAACTTCAGTCTTCTACAGCTTTCAGGATTCATGGACCTATCAAATTTCTTGTTGGAGAACCTTCGTGGTAAGTATAATTAAATCCTGTAAAATAAATACCTGGAGTGGAAGGCAAGAATGTTTTTCAGTCATTTTAATAAAGCAATATTTAATTACAAATAATTGTATAATGATTTATTTTCTTCTTGAATGTTGGCATATCTTGTACCTGAAAATAATTCTTCTTGGCAGACATTAAACTTCTGTTAGAGAGAACTGTAGTCTTTTTACCAGAATATCCATCATTCTTTGTTTGTACAGTATGTGGTACAAAAGGGACAGGTCCTGAAGAGACCTTGTCTTTGCTATGGTAAAATAAATAATAATTACAGTGGAGGGAGAGCAAAGAGCTCCTAAATTCCAATTCCAGCTGTCTCAGTGACTGACTCACTGTAGCCTTGGGCACATTTCTCTGCTGTTTGAGATATTCAGTACATCCTGTAGCATTACAACAGGTGAATTACATTTATTTTATCCTCTGAGGTCAACTCTCAGGCAGCTTTCTATGTGGCAAATGCTGCACTTCTGGCACAAAATATATCAGTTAAATAAAGACTGGTGTGGGAAGTAAACTGGCATCACTGCCAAAGATGAAAAATGACCATGAAAGGACTGTAGCTTCTGTGGCTATGAGGAAATTTGCCACAAAGCATGTAACTTGGGTCTAGTGGGAACAAAATAGCCAGAAAAAAATTGTAGCAGCATCCTCTAAAACCCATTTTTCAGAGATCACAATGCTTACTTAACATTCACTTTGAAGGTGATTATTTTCAGAAAAGTCCATCCCAGGGGAAGAGTGAAAGGACTCAGCAGTTCCATTCAAAGAGAAGATGAATATTTAAAATCAAGCTCATAATAGTTATTATACTCTTTCATTGTAATTTAATTCAAGGGCTTTTCTGACTTGGAATTTTGACAGACTCTGTACGTGCTTTATGATCATTGGAATTCCAGTTGTCCTTCCTGGCTCCAATGAGAAAGTATCTTAACATATGCTAACTATATTAATGTAACAATAGAGAAGAATGGAAACATGTCAGAAATGGGTTTTATGAGGCTGTATGTAATGCATGTGTACTAGACAGGCTGGTAGCACAACAGATTATTAAAGCTGACCGATGTTTCTCAGGAATGTGATCTTAGTTGCATAAAGATTGCCCAAACTTTAACTCTTTAAGCTGAAATTTTCCAGGGCAGTGTCTGCCTCTGATTAATTTCTATGTATAAAATTACAACTGAAACAGTTTTGCAGACAAAGGCTTGGGGGGCAGTAAGTATTATTTTGTGCCTTTTTTTTTTTTTTTTTAACAGCTCTAAGACTCCTGTGCTTTGAAACAAAGTCATGAGGTTTGGCAAGCAAGTGTTGACAATTTTTGCTGCCCTGTGAAAATCTATTCAGATTTGTCTAAGATATATGTCTTTTAGGGAAAGGAAATGCAGTTTGTAAATGCTTACAGGAGGCTTCTTGTATTTTCTTCACAGCTAACTTTCCTGAATAATCCATCTTATAAAGTATGCTGTGTCCTAGGGCTGAGGTGACTTTCCTTGTAATTACTGTTCTCAGCTAGTTCCAGTTCCAAGACCAAACATTACAGCTAAGAGGAAAACACTTATGTCTTCTGTATTGATGACCATTTTCTTTTCTTTCCATACACTGAACCCCAAAATTATGCTGATTTGACCATGAATAGCATGGAGCAGGAGAATGGATTTAGAGTGGAAACTCATTTAAGTTTGGTAGAGAGGAAAACTAAGGTGTGGAAATGGGAGGCTTTGGTTGACTGGGAGCCAGAATGAATTGTTCTCATGATTTGGTTCATCTTCCATACCTTAAGGGTAATGTGCTCCTTACCTCACAGAATACTGTGAGAGCCTTCCTGAGAAGAAGTAGCTGGGGCTGAAAATCAGGTATGCAGAGGAAAGAGAAAATTTGGACTAGCTGGTGACAGACCTTGGCCTGGGTGTTGTAAATTCTCATGATCCTGTTATGTGGCTTCACTTACTAATTGTGATATTTCTGGTTCTGTTTCCCATGGCTTCTGTTTTCTCCACACTCTTTCTAGTTCTTCCTTGTTTTTTCCATTATTGTTATTTATATTGTGCTGCCTCTATTACTGAAAAATGAGGTGCAACTTTCAGGTTTTGACTAAAGAGCCACTAAAGAGCAGAACTATAAAGACCAGAATCTTACAAGTTTTAAAATTTGTTTTCTATACAAAGAACCAAGGAGCAGATCAGTAGAGAATTAAAACAAGGAGGAAAATAGATTTATTTCACCACTGGTGGATATTTCCCCATTTTCTACTCTAGATTTTTTAGACTTCAAAACAAGTAGTAAGTTGTACTCAAAACTGGGGTTTTTTTTAAGCTCTACCATGTCTCTAGTGATGACACACAATGTACTCCAATTAGAAAGAATAATCTTTTCTAAAGATTCAGCAAACACTGATATATTTCACATTTTCCTCTTTGTCAAGGTGGTTAACAAGAAGAATTAAAACTTTCAACTCAAAGCTGGTTTGGCATTTGGTTTTATCTATCTATTTTGGGTGTTGCAAAAATGTCTCCAAGCTTGATAATACATGCAGAGTATTATGCATATTCATGTTTAATCAATTATGACTGTAAACACTTAAAATTGTTTACCCTTTTTAATACCTCATCCTGTATTAATGGTTTAATTTGCAAGGGGGGGTCAAAAGAACAATCTCTTATGATACAGAAACAGCAGCAAGTTGATGTTAAAGATAAACATACAGTGCATCTCAGATTTACATGCTACTCTGCCTATGGTATCTCTGCATAGAGGTCACATTGTAGTATCTCAAACACTCATTGTGATCCTTGCATTATGAAGTTGGATTGGCAGTTTTGTGAGGGAATTTTAATGCACATTTTGTTGATAAGAATAATGGCAACAGACAAAAATGTTGCATTTTGTTTCTATGTGGCTCATAACTTCTTAAACTTCCAGAGGCCTTATAAATAAAATGTGCTTTACACACCCTTTAGGTTTATACTTATTTTTTGTTCTTTGGGATTACTTTGCAGACAAACATATGACCTTAGGAGATAATTTAAAAGAACTTGGAAGAGCAATGGCTGGAATAGGAGAAGCTGATTCAGAAAGAAGTGGTGACTTGAATTTCTTCAACATTGAACAAGCCAAAGCAATCATTGATTACTTGAATATCAGGTATTTGTCTCAACAGGATCCATTGTTTCTTTTTTGAATAATTTAACATAGTGGAAATCAGCTGATAAAATAACTTTAAATTATTTAATTGGATATATTCATATTGTGCCAACATACTGCACAAAACAAACATTAAAACATTGAAAATAAAGAGAATATGCAAGTAGCAATAAAGAGCTGTCCTGAGATGTCCAAGCCCAGGAAGTGAATTTAGATTGGTAGTGTATAAAAATGTAAGAATATACTGAAAAGCTTCCTTCTGAGTTTCATTTTGAGTGATAAAAGGGAAAGGGGAGACTGGTGTACAGAGAATATTCTTGCTTTGCTTTTAAAATGTTCTACTTTTGGATTCTAGCTGAACAAAAACCTATAACTGTAAGTATTTGTCTGGCCTTGACAGCTGCAGTGGACTTCTGAAGTGGTTTAAAGCTATGTACTCTACAGAATTGAGCCTATGGTCATATATGAGTCATAAAAATGTTGCATTTCAGAGTTAGCAAAAGTTCAGCATCTGCATGAAAAGGTTTTGTGGCAGTTCTCAGCTTTTAAATAGTCACAGAAAGAGATACAAGCAGCAGTAATTCAGTTACTGATCTGAGAAAAAAAAAAAAAAGGGTCTGATAGCAGACAACCACCCCTCTGCATGTAAAGTCTCAACTTTACAGTCACCTGTGCAGACCTTTCTCCATATGAAATGCCAGTTAGTGGGTATACTCCTGTACCACTCTTTCCAGTACATGATGGACAGAATGATTCTCAAGCTGTTGTCACCCAGGAAAGTTTGGGGGAAGTGGAATAGGTACTGTTGTAATATATGCTCCTGCAGTCCACTACAGCTGCTGCCCTTCAGCCCTTTTCTGACCCAAATGGGAATTAGAGGGGAATTTTCTGACTGTTCTTTTGCTAGGAAAAGTTTAATAAGTCAAGGAGGCGTTTTTGGACTGTTTCCCTGCATGCAGAAGAGTATTTCCTCCTGAAAACAGGCTAAAATAGCAGGATGGCTGATAGCTTTCCAGTTTAGGGTACTCAGGTTCAGGTGGTATTTAAACCCATCATAGGAGATTTCTCTTACAATTGGGCTATAAAATTTGTCTCTTTCTCCTGCTCTCTAATTATTTATTTTTCTTCTTTGTGGAAAATATAAAAAACTTCTCCCTATGAAATGAGAACACCTCTTTAAATCTCAAATTTCTGTAGTCAAAGCAAACCAATGTCCTGCCAAGTACTAGCCCTAAACTAAAAGGAAACTTGGCATTTAAGATGTCTCACTCAACTTCTTTTACTTCTTCCTTCCTGTCTATGCCTTTTGTGTATTTATTTGGAGAAAATGTTCTTTCCAAATAACATGTCCATGAAGTAATTACTTTACAGTTGCAAGGATTACATTCAGGAGATTAGGTGCTTTATCCTACTACCACCAAAGTATTAACTGTGTGTGAATCCAGTCAAGCTGCAAGATTTTTACAGCAGAATGGTATTTTGGCCACCAAATCTGTGATTGTATATTCAATTTGCTCATTTAATACCAATTAGAAGTGATTGCAAGGTTGTGGATATATAGAAATACACCAAAATGCATCATATGTGTCCAGTTTATGCAGTCCATTATTTCAGTTAGTTGAACATTTATTTTTTTTCTAAATAAGAGCTGAATCAGGACACTTATAGAGGTGTATTTTGAACTTTATGAACTCAGCAATAGGTCAACTGAGTTTTATTACAATTCAAATTAATGTATTCCACATTTTTTTCTCGTTCTTCACTCTTTTTGACATGACAGGCTGATGGATTTTTTTTTTCCTATTCAAGAAGGTATGACATGTTTTAGTTCAGATCACATTTTTACAGATGAGCTGTAAACCCATGGGATTTATAAAGGAAATGGGGACAAATTCTTAACCACGCTGGTGCAAACTGTGCAGCAACTCTAATGACACCTTGAGGTTTGGTTGAAGGTGACAGTTGCCATCTTTTTCTCTCTTCTCTTTAGGCAAACACACATCAACATAGATCTTGACATTTTCTTTCAGGAAGCAGTGGAGCTAGGGAAATATGTCATTGTTAATCACCTTCAGATTCTTATATGACATCATAAGGGCATTTACTCTTAAGCATCTTACTTGTAAGAGTAAAATTACTTTGGTGTAATTGCTAAAAATATTGATATGGATTTTTTTCCATAGTTCACAACAGATACCAACAGAAAAGCATTTTACATTATTTGATTTGAAGACCATTAAATAGAGAAATTCCTTCCTTGACACAGGATTAAGGGTGCCAGCTTGAACAGTTCTTTTTTAAAAAAAAATTAAAAATCCAGAAATGCCAAAAGTAATGACTTGTATTTCTGGGACTATTATAACTGATGTGTACCTGTAACATAGTCCATAAAGAATATCATAACACATTTAGGGGGGAAGGGGAAGAATTGATTTTCTGGTGCTGTAATTCTGGCTCATTTCCAAGGCACTGGAATAAATAAAAGCAAAAAAAAAAGTTAGAAATGTTAAGTTCTACCAATCCAGATTGAAAAATCTCTATCTTATTTCTTCACTGTCTGTGATGTTTGGTTTTTTTCTTTCAAATAATCCCTATTAGAGTGTTACCTCCTAATAGGTGTGCATATGAGGGACACATGCATTTTCATAAATTGATGTGAGTCATTTCCAAGCTAAGTCCTGAAGTCTGCTTAAACATAATTCCTGTATCTCCACTGAAACACAGCAGGAATTCTTTGGTGAAGTCCCGCAGTAAAAATGTACTGCAAATGAAATGGCAATTATTGTAACAATTTAATTTATTGCCTGTGTGTGCTTTGGGTCTGGGGGGAAGGGAACTTGTAGTTTATGGTGGCCAAATTTCTTATGCAAGTTGGTAAACAAATTTGTTTTTTAACTAATGGCAATTTAATTACTGAATTAAATGTAACTGTAGAATAAAACTTTTATTATGGCACTTTAAGAGCCAAATGTGCAATGAGGCTGCCATAATACTTCTCACCAAATTAGGAAATGCATCAGTTACATGTGGGCAAAAACGTCTGTGCCCACGTGGGAAAAAAGCATTTGGAAGTGCTGCAGATGCATTTGAGTGATTGCTGGAAGATGTGCTGTTACCTTTGTGTGTCTTTGGTAGTAGCTGGATAATTGCATATGTTTGATGTAGTACTTACTTATGTAGACCCATAGAAAAATTGAGGTTGGAAGGGATTTCTGGAGGCCATCTAGTCCAAAGCTCTCCTCACAGCAGGCCCCAGCGTTCCAGATGTGCCAAGCAGAAGGGCATTGTTGTCCCAGTTGATGGCCCTGAGAGCAATGCCTGCATCCTGTCCTCAGCCAGAAGGCACAGCACCAGTTACAGATGTTCCTTGCTGTGCCTTTCATGGGTGCATCATGCAGGAGTGCAATAAATTCTTGGACTCATTCTTCAACCTGGAATGGCTATGAAATCACAGAGCTGTGTTTTAAATCATATGTCAAAATGGCATGACAGAAGCCAGAAGTGCTGTATCATGATTTTAGGAGAGTAAGTAATTGTAACAGATGGACTGTGACAAACCAAACCTTTGATTAAACAAATGCCATATCATTGATCACTGGGAAAGGGAACAAGGAAAATTATTTAAAACATGTGAAAGGAAAGCCATATATATTTTAAGGAAGACAAATATTTCAGGCCGTTGAGAAAGTCTACTTAAAGTTACTTTTGTTGTAATACACAAAACTCCAGTGTGTCAATCTAGGGTTTTTTTTTAGTTTTCCTTTGAGGAAATACTCTGCTGATTTTGTAACATGACCTTGAGAGAATAAATGCTTCCATTCTTTTTAGTTTTGGTGTTCCAAGATGAAAATTGTTCCTTGGACTGGCAGCCCATCCCAGAATCTGACAGTTTTGTTTCATTCTTATCCACCATTACTGATATTTAAGGCATAAGTATCCTGGTGATAAGTGTTTCAGGAATTTCTTTTTTTTAGAGAAGAACTGTTTTTTTCTCAGAGTTCAATTTCATAAGAACAAAGTGGATGTATTTTTAAGTATCATACTATATTTTCTCTGGCCATCTGGTAGTAAATCCTGTAAATTAAATACTCTGCTTATTGTACCTGAAGTTAAAGAATCATTTATTTTAAAAATTTGGAGTATTGCCCTGTTGGAGAATAACTCTTAGTTTAACAGAATGTTTACTACTGCTACCTTCCTGAATTTTTCCAGCTGTAATAGTACTATATTCTCTTGTTTTCCAGCTTATTTAAACACTATAAAACATATGAATACCTCTTCCACAGTCGTGGAGAAGAACTTTTGATAACTAATGAGGTAAGTCATTTATATAGATGGAACTCATTAAGCAGAGTTATTTAATGAATGCACCGTGGCATATGTTTTATATTGCTCAAAGCAACCTCATGTCAACATTACTACATTACTAACATAAAATGGCTGATTAAAGAATACAAGTTAGATGTTTTCATCCTCATATTTAAAATTAATTTTGGATTTCTAACAAGTGTAAATTCATTGCTTGGTTAAGATGTTAGCTCTGTTAAATCAGGAATTCTTCTGTGTATGTATTTATAAGTTGATGCGTGTAATTTGAATTAGCAATGCATGAGTCATAGTCTATTTTAAAATCAGCAATGAAAATCAGAAAAGGTTGTGTACTCAGCCTAGTCTGACCACAATCCTAATATTTCTGCATGCATGTGTGTGCGTGCAGAGTTCTGTTTCTGCTGTAGCCACCAGCAGTTAATTATACTGACTGTAAAGAAACAAGCTAGCTAGAAATTCAGCATTTTGAAAGCATTTTGTTAATAATAAGTGAATTGGCTTGACTGTAAACTCTGGCATGTATTCTAACTTCTATGTGAAAAAATACATAGGCAAATGCACTGATGCAGGATGTGGCCTTTAATCAAATGGACAGATTCAATTCATCAAATAAACCTCCCTTTAGCCTGACTGCACTTTGAGGATATATGTTACAATACATTAAAAAGGATTTACATGTATAATTTATATTAGGAGACAACTGGTTGCTCAGAGAGGCACAGTAGTGGAATTTTTTGAATGGCACTTGTATTTTAGCTTATCAGTGCACAGTGGAGTTAAAATTAATGCTCTGGAAATTTGTCTTTGCACTTTAAGCTGGCGGTTTGACTCTGTAAATGATGTGGGATAATTTATTTCCATGTTGCTTTGAAATAGCCATCTTATGAAAAAGATGGACTTTTCTTGACACTGATGCAAGTATTTGGAAATTATTCTCATCATTTGTAAGGTGGGTTAAAATTACATCTCTTATGAAATCAGTAGCAAAACTGTCATTACATAAGCAGAACAGAACTTCACGTTACCCTGTTAGGGTGGGTTTTCTTCTATTAGCTAATCAGATCTATGGCTGGTTGCCACTTTCTAATTAGCAAAATTATTTGTAATGAGGCTTTGATTAAGTAATTTCTTGTGCAAGTTTGGGTAATGTATCTTAGCGATTTTAGACTAGCTTAAAATATTTTTTTTGTTTTCCTTAAAACCTCTTTCTGGGTGGCTGAGATCAGTGTAAATTGTCCCAGCCATGGAAGTGTGCTCTGCACAGTCTGTCTGCTGGGGGAGTGCCACCTCTGCTGAAGGTGCCACCTCCATTAGGGGATGGCAGAAACAAGTTTCTGTGAATGACTTTTGCTATGATCCCTCAAAGTAACAGATGCAATCTACAATTAGAACTGTCACAGAAACCTTCATGACGATTTGTAGCCATAACTCTTCTACATCCCTATCTGACCTGTGTGCCAGTCGGGTTTAATCCATCTGCTTTGGATTCTGAATTCCATTGCAGAGCCTTTCATTTGTCCAGCCACGCTGCAATGCCCAAGAAAATCAATACTTATATTCCTGTAGAGTTTATTTGGATAGGGTGACATGTTGTTCTTCAGTAAGTAACAGTTTATGGCATTGAAGCTACACTTAAAAATATATGGCATTATTTGCACTTGCTTTATGTGCTAAAATGTGATGAGAAATAAACCTGACATAAACCTCAAATTCTTTGCTACAACTTTGTTCTGTCTAGAAATGTTCACCCATAAAGGAGAGTATCAGCTCCTGTGTTTGTAAACCCTTAGATGAACAGCTCAAACCCTGCCAGATGAGTGGGGCTGAAGTGGCTTGGTGTGTATGACTCTGGCAGGAGCATGCCTGGTGTTGCATGCTCTGCAGTGCATCTGCTTAGGGAACAGAAGGAGGCAGGAGATGGACTGGGAAATCTGCCTGCTGAAAGCAGACAGTAAATATGTGCTGAAAGGATGCTGTCCTTGTTATGTAGAGCAATGATTTAGCAAAAAGAAAAACCAAACCAACCAACAGAATATGTGTGTAGACACACCATGGCCCACAGCTGGATGTGATCCTTACTCTAAGCTGAGTGCTGCTAATGGCTAAGAAGTTTTCTTTTAGCTGCAGCAATAAAGTCTGTTCATTTGGAATGGGGGACTTAAAATTGTGTGGGCTAGATTTGCCCAAATAACAAAAGCCCTGGTGTTCCAAGAGCTTAATTACAGCATTATCTTGTTTTGCAAAGGAAGACTTTGAGACAAGTCAGTGAAATGACCTGCTTCAACTGAGATGATTTGCTTCCAGCAATGGCTTGCTTTAGCTCAGCGAGTAAATTTGTGCTCAGTGTGTGCCAAAAGTATTACCTACTGAATAAAAACCCAACAGCCTAATGAGAAGACTTGCTTCTTTAAAAGAGATAAAGCTACAACAAATAAAAGCAGTATTTAGTGTTGTAATGGATATCCTTTTAGTGAGACCTCGGTATGTGTTCCAGAAAAATCTTACAGCAGTGAATTGTAAACTCATTGGATTTTATTTTTTCTCTAGCATGGGCAGTGTTCTCAATCAGGTTTCCTTTTTGATCTTTCACTGCAGTTATTTCCAAATGACCTTGTCATTTCCTGTGTAGAATAAAATCAGTCAAGAAAAGGGAAATGACTCAAAACTCAGATTCTGCATACAATATCTGTGTCCATGCCCCTTAACAAAATTCAGGTTACTTAAATGTGGCACATAATTAGTGGAGCTTCATAGTCTGGTTCATATTCTGCTTTTGATGCAGCTGGCATAACAAAACCATCTTTGTAAAATGCAGACAGTATTTCTGTAAAAAAAAAAAAGGGCAAGAAATGCCTGACTAATTTAAATATATTTTTGTGGTAGTTAAAGCCTTTAAACCAATCTGCCTGAGGTGATTATATTGCCTAGGAAAAACAAAACAAAAAAGGTTAAAACTGAAAGACATGAGTGCTTGTTTAGATGATAAAACACGTCACACATCTAACCTACTTTGGCAGTATTTAAAACTTGCCTTTCCAGCTATCTAATCCCTTATTTTGCCTTCATTCCAGATCTACAAAGACCTATATATTATGTATGCATGAATACCTGTTAGAAAACATGATGATCCAAGGCATTGCTGAGAAGTGTTAAGATTGCCAAGTAAATTTGTTGGGTTTTTTTCCTGTTGCTATTCCGAGCAGTTCCCCACATTCAGGGTGATTACAGGAGGAGCATTGTTCTGTGGCTATGATCCAAAATAAAATGCATGTAGTGCTAACATACCAGAGTCCTTCAGGAAAATTGTTGCTAAAGATAATGCTTTTTTCTTTTGCCTGTTCTGGAGGTTTTACTCTCTAGCTGTGATTTAGTACACCTATATTAGCCTGCAATTTCCAAGAAAGCAAAAGGAGTACAAACTAAATCTTGATGTGCAGGGATTCAGCAGAGCAACTCCTATTAACACGTCAGATCTTATAACAAAGGTTTAAATTGTTAATATGTGAATTGCATAGAAGTTTTTATTATTTTCTATTGCTATGGTCATTTAACTTATTTTGCTTTGATAGGATGATCTATTGCAGCACATCTTCTATTTCTTTCTCACAATTACAAATTGTACCTTCTACTGCAGTTCATGTTTTTGCTGCTCTCTGTTGTGTATTTTTGGATGGAATGAGGCTAAGATCTTTTGGGATTATGTGTGCTTTGAAACATTTCCTAATAAAAATAATGTGGTTGGTAAATCTAGTTTTATTCCTAGTTGCTTTAGCCAGCCTGATGGAGTAATCTGCTATTTTATGGCCCAGATGACTAGCTAGGTTTGACTTCTTGAAATAGTAACGTACAATGTAATTTTCTTTAGAGATGTCATAGTGGGTCAGGTTGCAATAAAAATATCGAAGATTAAGTTTAATGGCAGTGCAGATTCAGTATTATAGCAGTCACTAGATATCATCCTCTGTATTTAGAGTTCCAGCACAGCTTCTATTAATGCCTTCTTTCCATGTACTACTTACTGTCTGAAACATTAAGCTTTCAGACTGTGTTTGGGTTGTGTTTGTTGTTGGTTTTTTGGTTTTGGGTAGGGTTGTTTTCATTTTGTGGTTATTTTTGTTGGGCTTTTTTTTTTTTTTGTGGTGGGTTTTTTTGGTTGTTTTTATGTTATTTTTTAATTCTGAACAAAATTCCTTCTCTGTTTGAATTTAAGGGGGTGGATAGGAAGAATATACTATTTGAAAGCTAATAAAGCTTTCTTTTTTTTTCTGATGGCGAAAGTCCTGAAGTCTGGGACTTGACTTTGATATGTAATCCTTGTTAGGTGTTGCATATTTAGGTGGGAATCCTCATTTAAACAATTGTGCTCAGTGATTTCTTGATAACTGCATTTTAAAGCTGTATACAACCAGATGATTTCCAGCAGCATATCAGGTCACACTACAGAGACCCATTCTCTAGCTGGTGGAGAGCATGCTTTTCAAAGCTTGGAGGTTTCAGGTATTTGCAATGCTTAAAACCAACTGAGTTGATGTTCTCTGATTTTGTTTTGTAAATATCACCATGGAAAATATTTAGGCTATTTTGATATCAAGGTGATATCAAGGCTACTTGGAAGGAAATAAGAGCATAGGACTGGAAGGGACCTGTTCAATTTTCAGCACTAGTGCCACTTTCTTGTAGGAAAATATGTATAATCTTCTTCAGAAGCTTGTCAAACTCTGGCTCAGAAGATTCACTTTTTTGTCTTTCTTCTCCCAGTTAGAAAGCTGCCCTGTCACCTGGTTTTTGTAATGGCTACAAAACATATAATCTTTAAGTGTATTCATGACAAGCTTACATGTGTTTGTCCTTGTGCCAATTTGTGCCAGTATTGACCTTTAGTTCTTGCTCCATCCTTGTTGTTTATTCTTCCAGCGTATAAAGAGACAGCAATTTTATTGTCGGCCTTCATTTAGCTAAACTGGAAAAGCCAGCCTTCTCTAATCTTTGCTTTCAAGGCAGGCTTTTGATACTTGCATTATTACATATGTACCAGCCTCTAGTCATCCTGATGGCCTTTTTCTATAATTGTTCTGCTTTAAATCAGCTTTGTTTGAATGTAAGTGACCAAGCTGACATAGTATTGTTGCTGAGATAAAAGCAAAGCCTTGTACAGTGCTTGCTTTTTAGCTTCCTGCAATAGCCTACATATGTAATCACATTTTACACCTATATCATGTGGCTGTCTCATCATAGGTCCACTGTTCTACTTTTCCTTTATTAGCATATTTTCCAGCTGAGGTACTCCCAGTGCACAGTCAGGTTTTTGAAAAAATGATGTCCCTGCAATGTCACCTCACAACTTGTCATTGAACACAAGAGTGAGTAGACTTCAAGGTCCTTCTGTCCCATCTGCATGATATTCCTGCCCTGTCATGAACTGATCATGTCTCTTGCATTTCTTTTGTCTAGAAAATTAGTTATCATGTTAAGTAAATTAATTAGTCTGGCATTGTGTAACTTTCATAAACCGATGTTGTGCTATATCCCATTTTTCTGTAATTTCAATGTCCTCCTTTATGTTTTACTTCAAAACATGTTCCTCAAGCCTTTACTGCTATGAAAATAAAAACTACAGCTTCAAGAATAGGTTCATTATTTTATGATTATGAATGTTTAAAACTAGCAAACTGGTTCTTGGTCTGTTGATGTCTGAGGGGAGATTTTTGATGTCCATTACAGAAGCATGTAGTACCCCAGACCAGATTACTGAGGTGAGCAGCTGGAGAGCCAGTTGATTTTTGACAAAAAAATCACTGACCCTTAGTCCTTTGATCTTGAAGCTCACTATGGCTATAACCAGAGAGATCTTAAAGGACTTGTAATTAGCCTGAAGGAAAAGTGGAGTCTGTTGGAATTGTATTCAGTATTACTTTAAATATTTTAAGCATATCTTACAGAGTAGAAACCACGTTTCTTTTTCAGAGATTGTAATATACCTAGTTGCCAGTAGTGGAGATGTAGTGGCCTTGAACAGTTCTATGCCCATGTAAGTTATGCTGATAGCCATCTACAGTAATTTTAACAGTCCTGAGTTTTAGTAGCTGACCTGTGCAGCCCTAAAAGACAGGGAGAACTCCAGGAGTTAGTAGCACTCAAGCTGATGCTGAATACTTTACAAATCTTGCTTAGAGAATGACTGACAAAATGGTTTTTACATCATATACAAACCAAACTTGCTTTTTAATTCAGTAACATGCACGAAGGCATGAAAGCAAAAATTCAGGCAGGAAAAATGCCAAAGAGCTGACATGGGCTATGGCTTCAGAATGCTGAGCACTGTGGTGCTTCTGGACCCAACCAGAAGTGCCTCTTCTTAAGCACTGGAGAATTGTATTTTAGTGGACCTATTTTCATATATAACAGAACAATTGGAACTAAGCAAAGATCAGTATTTAGATTATTCTTATATTTTTAAAATTAATATTAACATTTTAATTTCATTTTAATTAATCCAATACATTATAGCCATGGCAGAACGATACTATTCTCAGTGTTAAACTCTTCCATGGAACATAGCATGGAGCAAGATATTACTCAAGAAGGTACTGCATTTTATTTAGATTTTGATGGTTCAAATTTAGCTGCCTTTATTCTTTTTCTTTTTTTTTTTTTTTAACTGTATATCAGTAAGTACCATTTTGGTACTTACTGGTCCAGTGTGACTTACTGGAGACTGGTTTGCCAGAGCAATTGCCCTTTTTCCAAAATTTCCAGCAACATGTTCAAGTGGCAGGCAGAGATCCATGAACTTATACTACAGTAGACAAATATTTTTGTACCCTCTGCCTTTATCTGCAGCTTTTCATTATCTTGAAGATTAAATTGTATCCACAAAAGTATCCATGGAATGGACAAGGGAAGTGATATTGCATGGGAATGTATCCCCATGGGTGATGATTTATGTATCAAATTCATATATCTAGTGACCTTATGTTAGGAGTAACATGTTGACCTTATTCTTATAGATAAACAGCATTGCATTTCTTTACTGGAATGATTTATAGTCAATATACATTTTAATAAATTTTCATCCTTTTAGCTGGTGTTATAAGGACAAATGTATTCGAAGTCTAAATAACAGACAAGTTTTGCAATCTTTTAAAGTCTCTTTTTAAAATACACCGGAAAGTTTGAATGTTTTGTAATTTCACCTTGAATTTTACAACTTGCCATAAGATACAGCATGAAGTATTTTTACTGAACATTGAATCTGATGTATTTGAATATTTAATTCATAAAACGTTATTTTGATTTCCTGTAAATATGCTAAGCTCAGCAAAATGTGGTGTTACTAATTAGAAAGCTGAGTTTTATAGGATGTCTGGTTGGTACATGAGGTGACTTATATTGCTACTTAGGCTTACATTTAATAAACCTTAGCTAGGAAAATTGTTTAAATTTCAAAGAAAAGATAATAAATAAAATGAGGACATAGAATATTAATGTGGACTGTGCCTTTATTTTGTTAAAGCATTCAAAGTTAAATAGTGGTGGTCTGTTAACAATCTTAGGGCTATTTGGCAAGTATTTAAACTTACTCAATAATCAAAACATAAAAGGACAATGGAAACTTTTCACAATAAAAGAAAAAGGAGTTGAGTACAGAAACCAAACAAATTATTCTCTGCTTTTTCTTGGTAAGGAGCTGAACTTTATCGGAAGGGCAGCAAGCTTGGAGTTAGGGTTGCCTTTTCCTGTCTTTGTTATAAATTACATCTGTCTGTGAAGAATCCTCTCCAGTTACTTCATGGCTACGGGGGAGGTGTGCGTGCCTATCTGGAATGGAGCAGAGAAAGACAGATGGGGGGACCTTCTTTTCAATTTACTTGGATTTTTTTCACTTTGGAAATGGCAAGTCCTCATATTAATTTGTCTTTCTTACTGAATATACAGATGGGTAAAATTCCTAAGATCCCAGCTGTGTACATAGCATACTAACAAAACAACTGTTCTCTTCAACATTTGTATTATTTGTTCTTTGTAGCATGCTAGACTTTTGGAAGACTTCATCACCACTTAGGTTCAGTGTAATTAAATTCAAAATGGTCTTATTAGGGCTTAAATGGGGAAAACATTTGGCAGAGGGGTGGACTTTCTACAAAGCATAATGCTCGATTCTTTCATGATGGTCTGAACACCCTGCAACACTATTGTGAGGCACAGGAAATATGAGAATAAGCTGCCACATGGTACTGGAATGGGAGCCATGTAGTTTGGCATAGTGCACACACTCCTCATGTCCTCCTTTCCCCGGACCTCCTGAGCACCTGAAGAGAACAAGCTGAAGTAGCCCGTGTGTAGTGATGTGGGTGACAGAGAATGGGTCCAAGCAAGTTCCTACACTCATTACTTCACCATGTGATCCCAAAACAAAAGTCATTTGGAGAGGGGCAAATTGTCCTTCCAATGGTTCATAATTTCCAGAAGTGTTTTATGGTTTGGCTTCCCATTGAACTGTTGAAAATTTGGTAGTGAAGTCATCCTGAATCTCCTCTTGACCAACTGAAAACATCTGAAAAGGAGTACTTAATTGTTTATACCTAATGTTTGCTCTCTCTGACTTGTAAGAGTGGGTAGAATCTTTGGCTGACCTTAAGATGCTAAGGTGGTATTAGAATGAACTTTTGGTTTGGGTTGGGTTTTTTTCAGACTAAGTTCACTCTCAAATGTTTTCTTTCTCTCGGAATGCAAAGTGTGTGCCAGAGCTCCCATAGGTGCAGATGGTGCTGTGTCCAGGATAAAACCCAAATGATCATGGATGTCTTCAGCTGAAATACATTAACACTGTGCTCTCCACTTTTTATGATAATCTTTTTCATTGATTCTAAAAATAATCAATAATGTAAAAACATATTGTAGAAAATACTGTTACTGCTTTCACAGCACAGACCAGTAGTTTATTAGCATGAATTACATGCTAATAGTGTATGTATTACTCTATTTTCTTTGTGTTGGAATTCTTGAGCCTCGTCAAAGTTTTGTTGTCTTTGTTCTATTCAAATAACACTGCACCAGGAACAGTATCTCCTGTGCAGTTGCTCTGTGGTTATTTTGACTGTGCCTATCAAATTTGGCTTGTGAACACAGTCTAAGGAAATGGCATAGATTCTGAGGGATAAAGGTGATTGTTTCGTGCTTCATTTACAGCAAGGCCATCCAAATATGGTCTCAGAGTTGTGAAAACATCCCATGCTTGAGGAGTCTTGAAATTTGGATTGATCCAAGGCTGTAGGCAAGTACCAAGCACTAACAGGCTGGGATTCAGGGCTATATCTTTAGATTCACTGACTGTTGTGTGTTGTGGACAGATTTACAATACATTGCAACCAGTAACAATGTGTAGTAACTCCTGTTTACTGAAATGGAGAAGTGATAGGGATGTTCCTCAGATCTAATTCTACACTGAGTATCTGCCTGATGTTTTCTATTACTGTAATGATCATATTTCAAAAAAAGTATTTAAAGGTTTTACCCTCACCTAGGCTTGCTACAAGAAACTAATTTCAGGTTTTAGCAGTGCTGCTGTCCCTGCAAGTCTAGATGGAAAGAAAGTGAGGGCTCAAGACTGGGTTGTGGACTTTTCTCTCTTTGTAAAGTCCTGCCAGTGCTGCATTTGGTCTCCAGTGAGATCTCTGAAAACATCATGACCCCTCGATCCTGTTGACAGGTGCACACATGCTGGTGTGTAACTCGCTACTGAACCACTCATTTCTGGTTTGATAATCATGTTTTGTCTGAGAAATCAACAAATGAAGATGGAAGGAGCCAAATGTTACTCAGTTTGTCATGACAGAGATTTTACCTTTTGTGGTTCCTTGCTGCTATTGCAAATACAGCTTCTGAATAAGGGAATGTGAAAAGAATATAATTTGCTTTGCAACCCTGGCACAGCAAAACACAATAGAAGTTAAAGACAGGATTTCAGTCTTATCTCTGTGTTTCCTAAATACTGCTGGTTTGACTTCAGTTCCTGCTCTTGTTATTCACACTGTTTTTTATTGTGTCTCTTCGTTCTGATCAATCCTCAGCTAAATGGGTAAATAATAAAAAAAAAGGGAAAAAAAAAAAAAAAGAGGGTACATAATCTAATTACCAGAAGTAATTGGTCAGTCTGAGCATTACTGGAACTTTGTAATGAGTGGAAAGAACAAGACTTTGGTATCAGTCATAAAGGCCAAGCCTTTAAAACTGACAATTGCGACTTTGGCACTTTTTTTTTTTTTTTTGTGAATTTAAATTACAAATTATTGTGTATAATCAGAATCAGAGCAATCAAAAAAATCATACAGCATGGATAGACTTTATTAATTTTGGATACAAATGACAGACATTAGACAAGCTTAGAACTCTGACAGACTAGCAGAATCTTAATATTTGACAAGTACAAGATAAAAAAGAACTTGGGGATTATTTTTTTCTTTCGTAGTAGTGGGAACATTACTTAAATGAATCAGCAGCAAAGCATATGCATTAGGATATAATGGAGAAGTCTGTGGCAAGAGAGCTTATTTAGGAAACAGGAAAGCTTAAAAATTACATTAAACAGGCAACAGGACATGGTATATTTAACAGGGTACTGGGGGTTGCTCTGGGAATTGGGAATTAAACAATGAAGTTTTTCAGTTCTCGACAGCCATTTTAATACATATACCACTTTGCAGACTGTAGCATGAATTGTTCTTGTTCCACTTTGTAGTGAACAAAGTAAATACAATTAAAAAGATAACTTGCTTTCTTCCTCAGCCCTTATCCGTTAATGTATTACCAATTTTAGAAGTAAATGAATTGCTTAATCAGGTGGGTTTCGATAACTCCACCTACACAGGAATGTAGAATTTCCTTATTATTATTTTCTCTTTCTACCAAATGAACTGGGGAAGAATGAATGAAGAGTAATGAAAAGGTAGCATGACAGTTAACAAACTACCTGCTGCTCTGTGGAACTGAGATGTATAAACGGCCATGTTTAGATATTTTTGCCTCTTGTTGGATTCTCTGTGGCAAGAGCAGTAGGATCAGTATGGCGGGGGAATAGAGAAATGTTCTCATTAAGAGTTCCCTAAATTTACCTAATGCTACAATAAGAGCAGTGGTGCAGTGGGGTATTACAGCTTCATTTTCACACAGGGGTCAGATTGACTCAACAAATTCCCAGTTAAGACCCAATTTGCTTTGGCTGCATAAAAACTTCAGTGTCACCCTAATATTCTGTTGAACTATGTCTTCAGGGGACAGTAATTTCTACTCAGCAATGACATCTTGAATTTGAAAATTAAATAAATTGTTGAGATGGAGACTCATGGACAAATCCATTATGAGATAACCTATGAGGAGATATTAGTGTCTGTGCTTGTTTCACTGCACTCAGGTATAAATTATGAGTGTGTACTTAGGATTTACAACCCAGTTCAGATATTCTTAATCTACTATACCCCAAGTAATTTCAGGGGATCTACTAGGATTGTAGATCCTATATAGTTGTATAAAACACTGCTGCATCTTTGCTATGTGTGTTTATGTAGGAAGTGCTGTATTAATTCATCATATGGATCATTCCCAAATTAGACTTCATCTTCAAATCATTTTAACTACATTTGCTTTGTATTTTCTGTGGTAAATTAAGGGCTATAGTTAGTTTTCATCATCAAGAGAAAGTTGCTGCTGTATTTCTGCAATATAAGAGGACTTATATTTGTTAATATACTTTGGGAGCATTTAAATTCTAATCACGCAGACGAAAGGAAATTTCAAGTAATGGCAAGTAAATTTAAATTGCACAACAGTAAAGACTTTCATACCTTTGAAAATATTTCAGCACTGGCTTTTTTTTTTTTTTTTCATTCGCTTTGATTATCCATGATCACAGCAGCAGAATTCTATTGCTGTTGCCATAATTTCTAAAGCATAACTGTGCTAACATGAAATATGTATATATAGGTACATTTGCCAGCTTGTTTTAATTTTTTTCATTTGCTTTCCACCTCATGTACTGGGAGGGGCTGACAATCAGTACACTGGCTGAGGAAAATACAGAACTGTTGCAGGAGAAACTGGAGATATTCAGGCAACATTTGCAGAAAAAAAAAAAACAACTTTGTAAAAAAAATCCTGTCTGCTTTCCCTCCTTTCTCCATCTTGATGCCCTCCTGCCATGAGACTTTGCACCTCTTCAGAGCACCTGCTTATTGTAAAATTGAGAAGGCGTAACTAAGATCCTGTCACCAAAAATAGAATTCCCGATATTTTTTTTATTGCCATGTTTAACCTCTGCTTTTTTAATCATATGCACAGTGGGAGAAAAGGGATGTGCTTTAACAGCTTCTCAGATATTAAGCTGTGAAAAGTTTTAGCTAGAAATCATGCTATCATTTGGAAGTAAACAACAAGGCCACATAGATTTAATTTTTAATAAATTTTGAGTGATGCTATTCTTTTAATTATGTTAATCAGACAGGCTCCAACACTGCAAGCCTTAGGGCTTGAAGTACAATTTCAATGCTTTGTAATAAAATTGCCAAACTTTGGAAAAAGATGAAATGGCTTAATATTAAACATTTGCTTGATTTAAATTTTACTAACCCATGCACTTTATAATTCATATTTTTTCAGAGCAATATACTGCCACAGCAGAATGATCATAATAGTAATTGTGAGTAAGCATTCCTTTTGCATGGGTTTTGATGAGTGAAAGGGCCTGGAATATCAAGGGAATGTTGAAGATCTACACAGCCTTTCATTTCAAGGTTGTTGGTTCAAGCACATGTCATTAGAGAAAGTTACCTTCTGACTGCTGCTTCATAATATACATGACATAAGTTAGTGGTGTCAGTGGAGACAAGGAACTGGAACAAGCAGTTTAATTAGAAGAAAAGAGGTGGGGCTAGTGCATACATCCCAAAATGGGGAGGAATCAGGAGATACCCAATTTGCCAGGCTCCTGTCTGCCCTTGCATGCAGTCCATGCTTCATTCTGGAAGGGCTGTAGCCACCCTACTTGGTCTCATTTGATGTCACAAGCTTAATTGAGTTGAGCTGGGTAAGTACTAGGTCGGAAAGGATCTAAGGAAAACTCAGGTAGGAGATGATGAAGTAATAGTGAACGTGATGTGGTGCTGCTAGGGAACAGAACAACAGGCTCTTTGAGAGAAGATGCAAAACTGATACCCTGACCACATCTCATTACCTCAAGCATATAAATCACAAGCAGAGAACTGTTTGCCACAGTGTCTTCATAACTGCCTTCCAAGTGAGTAATTACAGCCTGACAGTGTTAATTCCCCATCAAAGGTAATCGAATGAGGTACCCTCTTTTGATCAGTTATGCAGTTGTTTAAGGCCTTTTAAAGAAGTAGTTGCTTTCAGTGATGTGATCCCTTTATGTGAGACCTCTAAGAAGATTAGGTGCAGTTAGAGGAAGCAGTGTGTGTAACATGGCAGTGATTTTTATTAGCCATTTCATGTTTAGTTGTCAAATTGAAGTAAATTGCTTCTGTCTACCATTGTGAAAAGTGCATTATTTTCCCCTTTTGTTCTATGAGCCACTGAGATTTTAAAAGAGTAGTGTTCTGCAGCTGTCTTTTCTTTCCCTTTGGTGATGTTGTTGTCATTGTTTGTTTTGAAATCTGGGCTGAGGCTGGACCCAGGATGCGTTTGCTCAATGCACATGGTTCTAGTGAAATAAATTATTTCAATCATGGTCAAAGAGCCCTATGACTTCTTTCCACAGTGGCTTTAGTTACCAGCGTATACAAAAGTAAAAAAAAAACCCAACACCCAAACAAAACAAACCACAAAACAACTTCTCAGAAGTAGTTCTTTTCTTAATATGCTCATTTAAAAATATTTTACGAGGAAGAAGGGAAACAAGGGGAGAAAGAGGAGAGGAGAACAAACTGCCTTTGAGACAAGGGGAGAAACAAAGGCAGTTTGCAGGGAAAAATAGAGAGATATGCAGTACTGGCTTGGTTTGGTTTGTATCTTTTGCCCTTTAGCCCTTTTTACTTTTAAGTAAGTTGTTATACCTTTGGAAGAGGTTTTATCCTCAGGTTTTTTATGGGTTTAATATGTGTATACATTGAAAATATTTAGTAATATTTTATATTTAATGTAGGCTTTTTATTCTCAACACTTGTCCAGAGCAGAAAGCATTTTTTGAAGAACTCTTATGTGTCTGAGCATTTGAAATTAGTCTAATGCAGCAGTTGTTATTTCATAGGTAGTTTCACTTGTAATGAGGAAATACCACTGGAAGTGGCTTTTCAAATTCTATTTGTAATAGAATTTTTTAAATGAAATTGTGGTTTACTTGTAAACAAGTATATAATGCTCAATGAAAGGCTCTCTGGAACTTTACCTTAATTTTTTATTCAATAACCATAGCCCATGTTTGTTTTTATGAGCAAAGTGAAGTTCTAAGTACTTCACTGAAGAGGATAGATGTCTTTTTCAGTTAATATGACAAAAACTTCTCTATAAAAAATAGATTTCATCCCCTAGGTATTGCAAGACTATTATTTCTTTTCATAGAAGTTTATATCTAAATTCACATCACAACCTTTTTTTTGGCAGAGACGACTTAAAACCTAATCAGGGTTGAAAAAAGTAGTCAGAGGTCAAAATCAGATATTTTTGCAGTAGACTGGGAGAAATGTACATAGAATGTCAGTCCTCTTCCTGAAAGAAAACATGGCAACTAACTCCTCACTTTGCACCTAGGTTTTTTCACCTCCAAATCTGAATAAAAAACTTCTTTGATATACAGGTAATTTAGGATTTAAAATTGTTGTCATCTCTGTAAGTAAATGACACAGACTTCAAGTCATATTAAAAAAAAATATGTTTCAGTCACGAGTCTGTGATATCCAACACAACCTGTGATATTTCATTGGAGGATTGAAAGAAAAAAATGCATCCAACAGAACTTTTACATGTCAAATATATTATTGCATCAGTTTTATTGCAAAAAGCTAAAATTGTTCAAATGACCTCAGTGAAGCAATTTGGACTACGATTCCCGGAATGCTCGTGAAGCCAACGTGTCTACATGTTCTTAAAAAGTCATCATCCATCATTCTGATGTTAGATCAATGGATTATGACTTTCTGATGTCAGATCTGTGAATTAAGACTTTTTTGAGTACAGCCTGCTATCCAATTATTGCCCCTATTCATATATTATAAATCATTATTCCTTCACTGGGTAGTCAGCAGTTTCTATTTCCTAATGTTTCAGAGCCTTCTTTTTTTAGCCATTGTGACGTTCCCATTGAGCAATCAAAACGAAGAGTGCTGACCTGAAAAACAAAGCTTCTATCGCAGCAAATTGTCAAGGGGACAACATTCATTTCAAACTCTTGTATTTTCTGTTGAAATAAAGGGAATTAGATTAGATTGAAACAAATCTCATCCCCTTCCTGCACAAACAAGCAATATAATATATTAGCACAGAAGTTGTTGGCATGTATTGACCTCACTTTTAAGTGCTCATGCCCGAGTTTCCTAAAAATTATGCTTTCTTCTGATAAGTTGGATTTATTTTTTTTTTATATGTAGACAGATTGGCTTCTGATTTAAAGCTGAAATTTGCCAACGTTCTACCTTAAGTGATTGTGTCTATTAGGTGCTGTTAAACTGAAGTTCTTTTGAATGAATTATTTATAGAATAAACTTCTAATGCAATAGAATATATGGTAAAAGTAGAAAATGCTTTACTATAACTGTTTTAGGTGTGTCATATCCAAATGCATCTTAAACAACTTTATTAAAAGATATTCAGGGAAAGAAGAGCTATTTTAGGACCCATCATGCATCCAGAGAAGTCATTAAATGGAATGTAATTGTGCTACATTGGAGAGTCATCTCAACAGATTTCTCAAGCTAAGGGAATTTAGGTTTAGTCCATATGTGGATGGAAAAAAATCAATAGTATGATCTTGTTGTTTTTTATTTCATTTTGCTGTAGTGATAATTCTTCATTGGGATGCAGTTTTCACACTAGACAGCTGTGCATAAAATATGTCCAGTCAGTACATTGCTAGCAGAGTTGTTGTCAAAAGGGATAGTAATCGATGAAAAGGACAGTGGTATAATGAATGTGGTAGAATTTGTCTTTTATTAACTCTTTGTTCTAGTTCTGCGTCTCTCATGAATGAGCTGGCACAGCACTGCCTTGTGCCTCAGTTTGTCCTTTGAGCAGCCACTTGGATTCTAAAGTCTGTGTCCCAGGGCATGGCATGTTTCTGAAGAACAGGTCTGTGTATCTCGGGTTACCCCTGTTGCTAGTCACTTAGGGGTGTTATTGGAGGCAACTTGACAAAGTTACCATAGGATTTAGCATGTCCTGTCATCAAGCAGTTGAGAGGACAATGCTTTAATATGCTGCACTTTTAGTTATTCTGGAAGGAAGACATTGTCTTGGCATATTCATCTCACTCCTTATTGTTTATTTCAGGAACTCTGGACATTAACGGCGTCCTTGATCTCACCTTATTTCTTCTGTTATCTCTGATATGTTTTTGACTTTTGGCCATTGAGACTTCCAGGGTGCTGCAGAGTGTTAGAATGAGCTTATTTGTTGGGACAGCACAAAAATGGATATTTTATGAATGCTTTCAGAGGAGAAACATGGTTTCAAGGGCAAGTGCCAGCACAGGCAGAAACCGCTATTGGGGCTTCAAAGCTTGCTTTTATGTAGATAAGTTTTCCAGTGTGATACAGCCTTAGAGCCCAATTCTGCTGACGAGGAGTTTAGCAATTCTCCTTCTGCCATCCACAGAACGTAGGCTCCATCCCTTTCCCAAATTTCCTGTTAAATGCCGTTGGCCACTAGATGGAGACAGGATATTTTCTACATTAGTGGAGATACAGATGGTAACCAAACCCACCAGCTGCTGCCTGCGCTATCCGGGCACCTCGCCAATTTACTGGCAGCATGTTGACTGGGAAGCAGACAGTGACACACTTTGATCGAAAAGCTTGTATGATGATTTTTTTGTTGTTGTAATATTATTGGGTTTTTGTTTTGTTTTGTTTTGGGGTTTTTTTTAATGATAAAAGAGATCAAGATGTGTATCTTGATCAAAGGGTATTGCTGTCTGCTTCCCCATCAGCAACTTCTAATTTATAGAAATCAGATTGCGTGGAAAGCAATCAGCAAAGGTTTGAGGTCTTGCTTGTTCTCACTGCCAAGACATGCTGACAAGTGAGAAAATTAAAATCAGAGAAGGTAGGGAAAGAACGTAAAACACTGGTTGAAATATAATTATTTAAAATTCACCATTTTAATAATTTTAGGGTGTAAAAAAATCTCAAATTGCTGTCGCTTGTATTGCAAAAGCACCTTAGATCTTCCTCTTGATGGAGGATGCTGCTTTGAGACTAATTTACCATTAAGAGACAAATTTATCTGTTACCTGTTGTCATGGAGAAATAACCTGTCTTTGGTTTTGGGGCCAAGTTTTTCAAAGGTGTCTCCTATCATGCCTGTTTCTATCCACAAGGATCTGTGCATCCAGTATGATTTATTAGGAAGCATGCATGATATAATGAACACCTGCAAAGAACATTTAATCCAATCAGCCCTATAAATATAAAGATAGTGTGTGCAGAGGGATCGTATTGCAAATTTGTCTGTATTATTCAGTGAGGTCTCTTTTCTTTAAGGTCTCTAGTTGAGTCTTTTTTCAGCTCTTGGTATCAATTTCTTCTTTAAAAAACTTTTTTTGTTTTAGATTTTTTTACTCCTTCTAGGCCGAAACATGGCTTGTGTCAGCTGGAGAAAGACACTATTTCAGTGCAGAGGTGAATATTTCTGGCCAACATAAAAACACAAATTCAGCCTCAATGGTGGGAGTTGCTTCATGTTCTGCCAAGTGTTAAAATTGAAATAAAGAGTCATAGGGTGGAAGGACCTAGGATAGGTGACATTTTGTCTAAAGGAGTTTGTCAGAGGGAAATAGCCTGATGTAGGTAAGGAAGTGATTAGGACCTACCTCCTGAAGTCTTTAGAGTGTCATCTTTATTACGATCTTTGCATTATGAGTCTAGTGGAAAAGAAAGTTGAAATCTGAGTTTGGTGACAAGATCTACTGCTGGAGCCATGCTAGATGTCCAGCTGCCTGGTGCAGCCTGGCATGCTTGAAAGCTGGATCTAAGTGCAGTCTGAGACTAGAACAGTAAGTGTCCAGTTCAGCATCACTCTCCTACCCCGGGGCTGAAGCTGGATGTGTTCAGCCTCCCTGCCTCTTCTCAGCTCAGGAGACATTCAACCCTGTTGTTAGCTACTTCCCATCACTCCTGCTCTCCTATTCTCCGCTCTGACCCATGGTTTTCCCCAAGCTGAACAAATGTCTTTCTTTCCACAGGACCAGTTTAATTCCAGTGTCCAATTTAATTACAGCTGAGCTTTCCAGCTATTAGTGATTTTTCTACTCTCTCCTCAACTTTTCTGCTTGGCAATCCAGAAACATTTGATGTTCCTGATAGGTGTGTTCTTCTGAGGGTTAGGTCGAATGGCAGTAGCCAGAGTTGGCAACGTCAGGTCTGTGGGTATGGCTGAGCATTCCTAAGACAAGGTGATGCTGTTTGGCACCTGCTCCCTTGAAGTACTTGGGATATTTCTCTGTAGGAAACCCTGCCAACAAAAAGGTGTTGCTAAAAGAAATAAATAGATAAATCCCTTTGACATCATTGCTTCATTATTTTTTTTTTTCCATCAAAAGCTGACACCTTGTCTTTATCTCATTGGGCAAACTGTGCAGATTTTATGATCACATTGTCTTTGCCCATTCTTGTAGAACGGAGTTTCTCAACAAGACATAGCACAAGGGGAGAATATGAAAGCCTGTAGTGTACAGTTTAACCCAGCAACCTTTGTATTCACTGTTTCTATAGGTGACTGAAGATTTTCACTTCAAAGTGTGAAACATTTTCTCCTGATCCTGACTTAAAATTCTGTATGATTGTGGAGATCTTCTTTGAACAAATGTCAGATGTCTGTTGGTTTTGTTATTGGCAGGTGTGGCAATTTTCTACATGATGAAGTTTACTTAGAATTTATAAGGGGTAAGGAGTTGAGTGTTGGTTTGCTGTTGTCTTTGGGGATAAATTACCCAGTGGAAATGCTTGTTTCTTCTCACGCTTTGTTTAAACATTTTGAAATGTCCACATTGGATTATATGATTTGTCACGAGCTTCCTAACAAGTCAAAGCAGAATGAGCTTTATGCACTTTTTCACCAGAAAGCATTTCATGCCCCAACAGAAATGGAAATGACTCTTCTCTGAAACGTTCCAAGTTGAAGTGGGAGGATGTAATCTGTAAGGAGATGTTACCTTCTCAAAAACAACCCCACATCATCCAAGGTGTGGTTGGCTTTGGCCGTTTACCAAGAGGAAACCTTCTAGATTTCAAATCACCCACCAAGCCAAGCTATGCTTGAATAAAGCTTTAACTCTTGCACTCACCAGCCTCACCCAGCCCCTTCCCACAACTGCATCTTTATTTAACTTGTATGACAGTATTATAAGGTAGAGTTAAAACTAACCCCAGCATTCGACCTGAGAGCTGTATAAACAGGTTTGTGAACATGTGCTCTAATATGAAAAGTCTATTTACAGTGGAGGATGAAATTCAAGTGTCCTGTGAGGAAGTGGTGGTTTCTTTTGACTAACAGGCTATGATTAGAATACTAGAGATTCAAATGATATAGAAATGCTGTTGTAAAGTACTGATAACTTAGACATGTGCAGTTTAGTGTGCATTGATAAAATACTCTGATGTTAAAATAAACTAGTTTCACATAGAGAAGTGACTGAAAACTGTAACTGAAATTTAAAATAAAAACTGGCTTACTTCTGCATTCCCAAATTGGGAAATGCATGTTAATAACTTACTTTTAATGATACAAAAATGAAAAACAACTCCCTAAAATGGTGTCAAGTCAATTTTCTGATAAAATATATTTGTTTTCCTATTTGTGATTAAAATGACCTTTAGTAAGGTTTTAATTTTTTTTTTAACTAGGTGTTAATTAAAAATATGGAAATAGATTTTTAAAATATTGCAGTTCACAATGGAAGAATTACCATAACTGATTTGTTCTCAGAGTCATGCCTGTTTTGAGATATTTTTAAGATGTCTAAGTTACTGGTTGTTTTTCTGCATGATTGTTTCCAAAGCAAAATGTGATTCCAATAAAAACAGTAATTGAATTTACAGTCCACAGGACAAATTGTTGTTTTAACAGAAACTTACACACTCAGGCAAAGACTTTATGTTTTAGGTCTAATAACAAAGAATGCAAGCTCTTATTTTTATGTGACTGTATATCCTGAAAAGTTTTCTAATGTAGCTTATTTAAAAAAATCTATATTGTAGGTTTTAAATTGTGTAAGCAATTTTTTTTTCCTCTTAGCTCAGAATCAATATTCTTTAGGTTGTTGAGATTTTTTTTTAATGTAACCTTTCAAATGTTAGAGCAGCTTTTTTTTTCTGTAGCATCAGCTAGGGGTGAATCAATATGGACAAGCCTATTCACCTCTAATGCACCTGATGACCAAGGGGCGTTTCAAGAGAGCTTGTTCCTTTGTCACCTGCTGCTGTGGGGGCATGCAGAGTATGGGCCAGATGTGCAAGGGGCTTCTCCATGACCACATGGAGATACTGCTGCATCTTGGGTGTAACACCTGGAAAATACAGACCAGATAGTGCCAGCAGCTTTCTGACTCTTACTGCACATTTTAGGGCTGCTAAAGGAATGTCTGGTGCTGTTAATCCCTGCTGAGTTTCTACAGTGCTTCATTGAATAAAAAAGGGAATATTTCATATTTCCCAGCACCAAGCAAACCAGGGAACATGAGTGAGGAACCCAGCTTTCCTATGTTCCCTGTGTACGAGGGGAGAGGTAGCAGGCTGTGCTTGCTGTGGTCCAGGGCAGGTATATTAAACAATTATTAGGTTCCTAATTTATCTGAGCTCCTCTGACTATATCTCAGGAGATGCAGTCATCTTTGTGCTTACTACATGGAGGGATTTAGGGCTTGGACAAAGCCCCCAGAGCAGGTGTGGTGAATACCATCCCTGTAAGCAATTCCATTCTTAGAGGCTGTTTTGGTGCCCAAGGCACTCGCTCTCATGCGAATTGATTTGCTGAGAGTAAGAAACTGCAGCAAGCCTTTATAAAATGTATGAAGTCTCCTCCCAGAAAGAGATACCAAAATGCACCTGGCCAACTAAGCTTTCACACTTTTATCACCATTCATATCTGAATGTTCATTCAACACTCATATCAGATCTGTCCCACCTAAATGATTTTGAGAGATGTACAACAAGGAAATGTAAAGTTCTGATCTGATAAGATGCATGTGCCACCAAATATTAGTCTGCCTATTGGGTTCAACAGGACCTATTTTATGGTTTTCTAATGTGGTCACACAAATAATTGAAAAAAAAAAAGAGCCTTACTTTTTTTTTTTTTTATTACTATTTTTGTAAATCCAACTAGGTGGTTACTGTGGGAATGGTTCTTGTGGTTTGGCTTCGTTTGGGATTTTTTTAATGGTTTCAGATCCCTGTGGAGTATAACTGTGCAGCCAGAATAGGAGCTGCCTGCTCTCTGCTTGTTTGATGCATGCCTCAAAACAGAAAGGGGGGCTGTGAAGAATCCTACCATGCAAGATGTGCATTTTCAAGTACTAAAAAATGTAATCCTTCAGCCCTCTTCAAAGTCTATCTTGATTTTAAAATGGGTTTGTTAACCTCAAGCATTTAAAATGGTGAGACATCCCAAAAAATCACAAGTCACTTAAAAATAATTGTCCCTTTTGCTTGAAGTCTAGTTTTTGAGCTTTCAAGATTTATGTTTTCAATCTCTCCTCTGCAACTATAAGAGCTAGACACTAACTTTATTTTAAAATGAAAGCTGAGATTCTTTTGTATTCCCATAACTCTAGGAGAGCTGGCAATGCTAAACACAACATGAATTTAGAATGACCATTCCAAGGTGAATCATTTAGTGGTGTGTCCTCAGCATGTAAGCCAAATGGGGATTTATTTTTTTTTTTCTTTTGATGTCTCTTATTTTGTCTTTCTAAATAATCTGTGAATTGGCAGTAATAATTGGAAGCTTGGTAAAAGCAAAAGTAGATGACTGCAGCACAGTAAAATCACTTTTTTTGGTTTTTTTTTTGTTGTTTCCTGGTATGTTAGGATATTCTTACAGAATCTAGGTATTAAGGACATTCTGCATTAAGATATCTCTAGAGAGGAAGGCTTTGGCTGCTTTTGTAGAAGCACCCTTTTCTACTCAGCCGAGCATTAAAATTGGCAGCAGTTCCTATAGTAGCAAGAAAATCCTGGTTGTTGCCCTCATGTAGTTACTGAAAATAGTAAGAGGATATGTAAAAGCTTTAACTCCAAAGAAAAATATTTATAACTGTGACAACGTGTTTCCTTACAATAATTTATGGGCAAAATGTAGGAAAGGAGGAACACAAGCTATAAATAAGATTTCATATGTAAACATAATGGCAGAAGCAAATTCTTTTTATTTAAAAATTAATATTGATGTTCATTAATATAAATTACTACATTTCAGATGACTCTGATGTCCTTGAGGCCAGATGTCACTGACTGATTTACAGCTTCCTGGTGGGGGAGGAGGAGATCCTGTTTTGTCAATGAAGGCACCAAATTGCTTCAGATAGCTATTTTGGACTAGACTAATTACTGATGTATTGTCAACAAAGTTGATTCACATCTCAGCTCAGAAACATGAAAAACTCTCTTATTAGCATAGTGCATATTAACTTGAATTCTGAAATGCAGGGAGAAAAGCATAAAGGATAGCTTAGACTTGCTGAACTTTTGTTTATTTTGGGGCAGAGTGGTTTGAAAGCCTCTGCCCGGGAACATGCACACGGAATTTCCATGTGCACCATTAGCAACTGGGGAACACACTGCAGAGGCCACATTTACTCCCTCACTGTTGTTAATTTTACTTTCAATATGAATGAAGATGTTTACAGTGAAGGTGTTCAGAAGGAAGCATTGCTCAGGTCATGTATCTGGATTCAGTTTGTGTGTCCTTTGGTCCTCTGGACCTTGTGTAGCATTTCTGCACAGTAGGATGGCAGAGGTATTTGTAGAGCTATCAGCAGCCTCCCAGATACCTCCTGTGGGAACACTGGTGGGCGATGCCTCAGAAGGCAGGTAGGATTTGTTGTGTTTGCATATGCTGGCAGGTTAAAGAGGGAAGGGAAAAAAAAGAGGCAAGCTGGTTTGAGTCAGTGTGAGACTCTGCATCTCTGTCCATTAGTTATTCATATGGATTCAACCACATGAAATACAGGCAGCTAACAAACCATATCTTGGAAATGTCTATTATTCCAGCAACTGGAATTCAGCACATTTGTAGGTGTGCAGCTGAGCATGCTTAGCACGAATGGCAAACTAATGTAAATCCTGTATTAAATATATTGTTTCGTAGCAAATTTCACATATATAGATGAGAGAGAAGCCTGTGCAGGTCTCTAATAGCACGAGATCCTGTGGCATACAACTAGAAACCACCCAGATGATAGGAATACAGAGAACAGCACACAAAGAACACTCTTTTAAAAAGGCATCTGTCATTCATATAAAAGCAAATCCATATCCATTGAAAGGCTTTGAAAGATGGTACAAGGCTTTAGAAATAGTCCATGCTGGATGTGGGGTATTTTTTTTCCAATCCTTACAAATAATTATTTTTCTGTGTTTGGTAAGATTAGCTACAGAGAATTGGCTAAGACTCTGCAGAGGAATTTCAGATAATATTAAGTTGAAAAGGTGGTTTTAAAGTGTTTCTATGATACAAAAGCCTTGTATCAGAGGCAATTACCCCACCATCTCTGTCTCTTTTCTCATTTATGAAATAAGTAAGCATAAACTAGAAATTCTCATTTTCAGCAAGAACATTAGTAAATCCAAACTGACCTTGACCTTAGCCTGCTAATTTCCAAACTCTGATGTTTATTCCAGAAGTAGATTGTTTCCCTTCATACCACATACATAAATACTGCAAAGCTTTCCAATGACTTGAATTAGAGTGTAAGTAAATAGCTGGGTTTAATCTACATAATATTTTGAGAGCAAACGTTCTGTGCTATGACTATTAAGATATACCCAGCAGCCATTTGTATAATGCTAAAACCTCTTACATATATTACTAAAAGTCATACCATCAGCCAGGGCTTGTTTTATGCCACAGAAACTTAAATAATAAAATACAGTGTGGATAAAATCTGCAATAATAGTAACTTAAGCAAAATTAATTTAAGTAACAGATAACATCTGGGGGGAAATTTAATGGTATATTGGTAAGTTATGCAAGCCTAATTTTATAATAACTACCACATCTGTGGAACTCATTTATTAGAATGCTTCACCAGTCTTCTTTCCTGACATTATTCTGGTTTAGAAATTTTCCTGTATACTATTTTATTGTCTTTACTCTGCCTACATTTGTAAAAAGGTAATTTGCTAACTCTTAAAGAACATGAAAAGTATGTGAATTTATGTACAGAACCCCATGTCACATTTTATGCTTACCCCTCCTTATGCACACTTTGACTAGAAAGAATTCCAGAGAAAAACTGGGGCATGGGGTTGTAAATTGAGAGCAAATTTTGAACAGTGACTACGCCAAGGCCAGGGTGGGAAAGCAAAGGTCGCTCTGAATGCTGTTCCCCACATTAACTTCTGCTGAAGGCTGGAGCAGCCTCTATCCTGCTCTAACTTGTCCAGATTCCAGTGGCCTTTTGGCACCCCACCACACCTAGGAATTAGTAAGAATATTGCATTTAGCTTCTGCTCCCTCCAGTTTCTTTTGGGAGCATCCTTTTATCTGCAGCTGACAGTGATATGCCATCTACATTTGTGCAACTGCCTCACCATTTCTTTATATTGGAATTCTCAGGGACCCATTGAACTGCAATGAGCAGGAAAATATTGCCAATTAATTTTAAGGCATTATCATCTTGCCAAACTGTTTCTCACGTTTCAATAGTTATATTGATTTGAGAGGACACTTTGAGTAATACATCTTTGTCATAGTGAATATTGCTCACATAATGACAAATCTTCAAGAATTAAAAAAGAAAAAAAAATTTTTTTAATGTAGGTCAGTGGAAGTAATTCACCATAAATTTCCTCAGACTTCAGAAACTAGCAACATTTTTTTAAAGCCACTGTAACTGTATAAAACTTACCGTGTCTCCTCTGTTTTTAAATAGATTTTACTACAGAGCCATTGGTGCCATTAAACATGAGGTTTTGTTCAAAGGAAATACAAAGACTCAATTGTATTTTTTTAAAGGAAAGTATTGCATCAGAAAGATTCATTTAAATACGTTTGTTGGCTTCAGGCTCTCACTACAATTCATTTATTCTAATTTTCCCCTGGACTTGTTAAGGACACAATGTATAGGAAGAAGCAATGCAGAATGGCATTTTTAGGTCACTATATTTTGGCTGTAAACTGTAGTTATGCTCATAAACTTATTATTACTAAACAAAATACTTCATAATTTACATTGAAGTTTCACAGCCTTTTAAAAGAACTTTTGGCTGAATGTTGAGCCTATGATGGCTCATTAAAGTGACTAATTCTGCTGTAGTTTAGTTATTTCTTAATGATCCAAGGGTTATTATTAGACATGGAACAGATGAGTAAAGAATGGCTTTCTTTAAAAGGACACAGTGAAGTAAAAGTATTATTCTAAAGCAGAAACTCTGAAAATCTTATCCATGCTACATAAATGTATTTGATCAGCCAGGAATTGATTTTTTAAAACCCAGTCTAGTTTTTTCACATGATTTAATTTTTTTTGAAATTTGGACTGGAGAGAATAAATGGAGTAATGATTTAATCTAAATAAAGAAAATCTTTTGAGTCAATAGTTAATTAACTAACCAAAAAATGTTATTCCAAGGAAGCAGGAAGTAACTGTGAATTTTCATCCAATTCAACTATTATTTTTTAATGAGAAAATACAAGGCAAGAAATCAGAGAAAAGGTAAATATTTGCTAAATAAAGGACTCTAGTTTAAAAAAAAATAGATTTTGAAAACAAATCTTTTATTTCAGAAAGAAAAACATTTAGCTAAACTTAAGGCTTTTTCATTTTGATGCAAAAACAAAACCTTCTGACTATTCCCTTTGTGAGTCTGTAGGGACCAGCATAATACTGTAAAATTTGAGTCACAAGTGATTCAGGAAAATGCTTCTATAAAATCTGGTTTTCTCTTCACTTAAATTCTAGAAATCTTTCTGTCAGCCTTCTGGGTTCTTATAAACATGGGCTAATACTGTCTGCCTTTTTTAGTGAGCTCACATGTGACAGGGAATCTTGAAGGTAATGTCAGAGTCTAAACAGAACTTCTGAAAAGCTTTTAGGGCTACAAAAGTGATTTTTAACACACTAAATACAACACTGTGTCTCACTGTTTATTTTCATCCTTTGTAAATGTACAGAACCTTTAATATTTTCAGCATGTTTACTGTAGCAAGTAACTAAATAACCAAATATCAACCTTGCGGTGATTTCAAAGGTACGAGGAAATTAATTTATGGGAGCTGCAATTACCCTGATGTGAATTAATGTAATTGACTTACACTACCCAAGCAAAATCATGTTTCTAATAGCTGACTCAGAACTGGAACATCTGCCTGGGATTCTCAGTGGGCACTTCCTGTGGCACAGACCCCAAATATACCACTGTAGCATTACATTCTGCTCCTTGCTTGTTCAGAAATACTTTTTGTTGCCCTATTTCTCATGGGTGTTCTGTCACCCATGTGTTTTTTTAAAAACCAACACAAGAATGGGTCCCTTTAGGGGACTCAGGGCGGCCTCTGCATCACTCACAAGAGCCTGAGCATGGACTAATTGCTGCATGCAGCTACTCCAGCAGGGAAAAGCCATTTCCTTGTCAGAGCATTCCTGGAGCCACAGTACACATGTCAGCAGAATACCAGAGAGGTTCCCATATTCACAGGAAAGAGAAATAGAAGCAAGTTGTTGAAGCAGCAAAACATGAACCGTTAGCAACTCTTACAGTATGCAAAAAAATATTCCTTTTTGGACCTTATTTGATGCAGTGTCACTACAACTTGACTCCAGCTGACTGCTTTGATAGAATAACCCTGTGGTCATCAAGGACCTTAAATTCCCAAATGTAACAAGAGCCCTTTTCAGAAGTGACAAATTTGCATTGGGAAGACTGCGGGTTACCTAAGCACTGTGTTTGCTAAACTTAATTATCTATGTGAGTAAGAAGCTGCAGTGTTATGAAATTATGAAAATCATCTGTTCTTTCCAAGTATTATAAAGAGGGCCCCTTGAGATGCAGCTAGAAATTAAAGCTGATCTATAATCATTTTCAGTGTGCTTTCCAGTTCTGAGCACCTGGGTAGTAACAACAAAAGGTATTGTTTTTTGTTGTTTTCCAGCCATTTCATTCCCATTAAAAAAAAAAACTACAATAAACCTCTGAGCAATAATTAAACTTGAATTACTTTTTTTTTTAATTCTGCTAGGATGTGATTGCACTTGCCCAACCTGCAGCTCCTTCCTTCCCTGCTCTGCTGGAAGAAAGCAAGTCTTCAGATATCTGTTCACCATCCATAATATCACCAACAGCTGCAGAGACAGAATCTCAGGTACAGAGTTTTGTTCCTTTTTTTTTTCTAAAAAAAAAAAAAAAAAAAAAGCTGTTTTCCTATTAGTCTCTTACCTCATTTATTCCCATTGAAGCCCAGCAACTAATGACATTTATTCTTCAGAATATAGCATGCATTCTCTTCTAAGATTAAATTACTTCTAATGCATCATTTGGTCAGCAGAGGAGTTTATTGATGAGTTCAATGTGAGCACCCTCAGTCAGTTTGCAGAGGACACCCAATGGTGTGGGGGATTGATCTGCTGGAGAGCAGGAGGCTCTGCAGAGGGACTGGGACAGGTTGGGTGGTGGGCTGAGGCCAATTGTCTGAGGGACAATGAGGCCAAGGGCCAGGGCCTGCATTTTGGTCACAACAACCCCCAGCAGCTCCAGACTGGGGGAGCAGTGGCTGAAAACTGCCCAGCAGAAAAGGCCCTGGGGGTGCTGGTGACACCCGGCTGGACATGAGCCAGTGTGTGCCCAGGGGGACAAGATGGCCGCCAGGATCCTGGCTTGTAAGGGACAATGTAGTCAGCAGGAGCAGGGCAGGGATTGTGCCCTTGTGCTTAGACCGTGTGAGGCCTCAGCTCTGAACATGGCACTCTGTGAATGCTGGGTTCAGTTCTGGGCCCTCATTCCAGGACAGGCACTGAGGGGCTGGAACGTGTCCAGAGGAGCTGCCAAGCTCCTGAGGGGCTGAGAGAACAAGTGGTGTGAGGAGAGGCTGAGGGAGCTGGGCATGGGCAGTGTGGAGAAGAGGAGGCTGAGGGGGGACCTCATTGTCCTCTACAGCTCCCTGCCAGGAGGGTGCAGAGAGGTGGGTGAGGCCTCTGCTCCCTAGTCACTAATGACAGAACCAGCAAATGTTCTGAAGTTGCATCAGGGGAGGTTTAGATTTAATATTAAGAAGAAATTCTTTACTGAGAGAATGGTGAGGCACTGGAACAGCCCAGGGAGGGGGTGGAGTCACCATTCCTGGAGGGGTTTAAGAAACAAGTTGCCATGGTGCTCTAGGGGCAGGCAGGGAGGAGGCTTTTGTGTTTTTTGAATGGTCAGGTATTTAGGTTTTTTTGTTGTTGTAGGTGTGGTTGGTCTTGATGATCTAGCAGGTCCTTTCCAACCAAGGTTATTCTGTGATTTAGAGTCAGCAACTCTGGGCTCTCACTCCATGCAGCTTCCTAACTTTAGGATCTGCCTGGCCTGGGCTGTGAAGGTGAGAGACAGGTGGCCTCTGTTAGAGCAGCAGTTCTCAAAAGCAGGCTTCATGTGCTCTTACATGTCTTTGGGCTCATGCCCTTTGGTCTGGTGGAGAGCAGGAGGATGTTCTCACACATTTCTTGTGGCTGGTTGCTGCTAGGCCTCTGATCAAGAGGGTTACTTGGAAGAACCCCATCCAGATGCAGAGTCCTTCGAAGCAGTTCCTATGGCTGATGCTGCTGAAGATCAGAAGTCCATGATGGATGAAATCCCAAATGAAATTATTGGCAACCTTGAGGTACTATTACTAGAAAACTTTTTACTAATTCTGTCTATGGTTAATTAGCTAGCTCAGCCTTAATGAATATAAACTGTATTCATGCAAAATCTGGCAAAAAGCACATCCATATGCTGTAAAAAATGTGAATTAGTCTCTATAAATAACTCCTAGTTTAGTCAGCTTACATGTGATAAGATAAAAAATATTCAGTAATATAACAACATATATCTTCAGCATTACTATGTGTTAAGAAACATGGGCCAAATCCTGCTCTCAGTGATGTCAGTGATAAAATTCCCTTTCGGGGGTTCAGCATCAGCTGGTGTGATGGAGCATATGCAATGTGTGCTTAATATAGATTGTTAGATGCGTGTATGTTACACAGCCTTCAGTCTGTGTAAGAAATGTCACTTTTATGCCAATTCTAGTCTTCTGATCAGGTTTTCACTATGTGGTCTGCAGACTCTGAGGAGTCCATGAGTTTTCTGTAGCATTCATGACAGGGAAGGAGGCTGAGCCATTGTAGAGAGGCTGGTGCTGGTCTCCGCTCACAGGTCAGTGACAGAACAAGAGGGGATGGATTCCAGCTGCACCAGGGGACGGGCAGACTGGGCAAGTAGGGAAACATTTCACAGAAATAGTGTCCAAAGCCTGGCATAGGCTGCCCTGGGGAGTGGGTTGAGTTACCAGCACTGGGTGTGTTTAAGGGTGGTTTGGATATGGTTTTGAGGGACATGGTTTAGGAGTGAACTTTGTAGAGTAGGGTTAATGGTTGGTCTTGATGATCCCAGGGGTCTTTTCCGACCTGAATGATTTTATGAATCTGTTGTTTGTGGACTTAGATGTGTTGTAGGGTGATCTGATCCCTACAGGGGGGTCTGTAAATTGAAACTTGTGGAAAGCCAGCAGAGTAGATCATTGCTGTTTTGTAAACTGCTCTCTCAAGCATATGAAATTATTGAAAGTAAATGAGCTCAAACTTAGTGTCACCAAGGAACTGGTGGAATTTGATCTTATTTGCAACAACCAGTTGGCATTAGGCACTTTAGATACAGCATATTGGGCACTGTTGACCAAACAGCAGTTTATTAAATAGCTAATATTATCTGAAAATAGTGTGATACTGATAAATTGCCTTACATGGATTATGTGTGAATGGGGAATATAAATTAGAATAATTATGCCATCATTAGATCTACATATTTGAATTCATATTCCATGTGGTCTTATTCCCATCCCTACCTACAGAAAAAGTGAAATTCCTGGTTCTCACTTGACCTTGATTTCATTAGTACCAGTGCTAAGAGCTTTTTTTCTCTATAAAAACTGCACAGATGAGAGAAGTGTCTTCTTCTATCACTCTGGTTATACACACAAAGAATAATGTTACTCTGAGGTAATCTTATAATTAGATTTTTTTCCTGGTACTCGGTCAAACTCATACCATTTTGCTGCTACATGTGAACCGTGTTTTCAAAATCTGCATTATATCTCCAGGGATCATAAGGCAGCTGTTGTTTTAGTTGAGTCTAGAAAATAAGTTTTAGTTTGAAATCACAGTGGTGACATTCAGTGATCAGAACAGCAACCATAGTGAAGTATGGTGGCAGCTGATTTCCACTGAAGGTAGAATCAGAGACAGAGGGATGTGAAAACGGGAACAAAAAAAGGCAACTGGGGTGGCTGGGAGAGGAATAGCCTGGGGGATCAGTGTCCCACAGCAACACAAGTATACGTAGAATGTGAAGGCATGGGGACATATTTGTTGACACCTGAAGACACATTGCATATGGTGAAGGTCACCTCCAAAGATCTGAAAGTCCAGCTTTTTTTGGTTGGGTTTTTTTTTTGCTAATCTGAGTTCCTAAGAACTTTGGAAAAAAAAATAGCTTTGGTTATCCATTGATAGGTTGCAATATAGCACTAGTAGGGATTTCTAGGACTGGCAGGCCAAAAAGTTCCTAAAATGATAAGTTACTTAAAGGTTTTCTGTGCCAAATCCATTCACTTACCATTGAGAATATAACTAATTTCCCCAGTGACACTACATTTCTAAACGCTGTAGAATTAGATGGCTACATTATCACTGCCAGAGATTTCACAGTAACATGTCACAACCCTCCTACCTTCCCCACAAATGTTACATTGAAAATTAAACTCTCAATGTCTACAGCAGCCTGGAATGAGATGCACATTCATAATTGTGTTTGTAATTAAGATAGACATGCAGCATCACACAAGCATGAGGTCTTTTTGCTTTTATTTCCACTAATGCTTTCTAATTCCGGCAATGCTTCAATACAATGCACTACACCAGAGAACAGACATCTGCAGCAAAGGATAACAGTGGCAACAACCAAATCCCAAAGCAATTTTTCTGATTTGGTGTTTGTTGGTAAAGGCTGTCTGAGAATACAGGCAACCTTGCCTATCTGCTGCAGGAGAAATGGCTGTCCCAGGTCACTTCCTGCGCACGGCGGCCACGCTGGACCCTGGAGTGGTGCACAGTGGTTTGATAAGGTGTTATCACCTAAGGACAGGCTGAAACACCGTTGTGTCTGCAAAACAGGAAGGTGTGTCGGATAATGGCTGTCGTACCGCACCACGGCGCGTCCAAACCGCAGAGACAATGTGCAGCCCAAGATAGCTCCGTCACAACCGCTTCTTTTTCTCTTCTGATTTGTCTTTACAGGCAGAGATAAATGAAAAGCTGTGACTGCAGAAGCAACTTCAACTCCGAGGAAAAGAAAAATTAAAGAGGCCTAAATAGCCAGATAAGAAAGGCAAGGTTGGATTTCACAGGAATTGGACAGTAGGGGATGGCACATGCAAGACTGGCTCCCTGCCTGAACGTAATTATGCTGTGCAAAGGAAAAGGGTTCTGTTAACATTTACCTAGAAATAGTTTATTCCAATTCCTCAAATGTGCTGTGTTTTGCCAGTGTTGTTATTTAGTTTAGACTTAAAAAGAAGATTATAAACAGAAGGGTATGAAAAACATGTTGAAGATCAGATTATTTCTGAATAGAAACCCTAATTTAATTAAATAAAACAAAACAACTGTAGTTTTCCTCTCTTTCCTTTATCCAGTTGTGAAATATTTAATAATTTCTGCTTTACGTCTTTGGGTTTTTCCAAGAAATTTTGCTTGGAGAATACATAGAGAAAACATGATTTTGAGACACTGCAGATATAATAAGGAGATAATTTAATTAACATGTAATTACATACTTTTCACTGCAGTTGTTCATTAATAATGTGTATGTTATTTTAAATGTCTTCCTAAGCTTTAAAATAATTTTACTATCTTTCACTTCTTTATTTCCAGCACATTAAAATAGCATAAATAAAGGGTTTGCACTTTCACAGTATTCCCACAGAGAGTTGCTTTCCATTGCAGTAGGAATTTGCCTTTGGAACGCACGTCACCTTTCATCAGAGACTGCTGTCGGGCGTTAGAGAGAAGTTTCACACTCAGAATGAGTCTAACCAAACAGATGACCTCAGAAGAAGCGCTGTCACAGCCACATGTCGAAACCACGACCGGCATTCACCGCCTCGTTGCAGAAGCCCGTGCCCTGGAAAGCTGGTAAAGTGGTGCCGCCCAGCCTGCCGGCGGGACCGGGCACGGGGTCAGCGGCGCTTCGGGGCGGGAGGATGTTTCGGTCAATGCAGGTTCATGTGTGTTTCCCACTGCAGAAAGGTGCGGGTTCGATTCGTTTCGCCCCCATTTTCGGATGATGGTGATGATGATGATGGTGAGGTTCGCTCAGCCCGGCCGCAGCAGCAAACCCTGGGTAGCTGCTCCTCCCGCCGCGGGCAGGCGGGGCTGGGCCGGCAGGGGGCGCTGCGCGCCCGCGCCTCAGCCGGGAGCGCGCCCGCGCCGCGGGGCCGCGCCGGGTGCCCAGCGCCGGGCTGTGCTTCGTGGAGGCACCGGGCCCGAGTGCCCTGCGGCCATGGCTGCCCCTTCTGCTTGGCATGCCGAAGGAATGAATGAAGAATTATTGGGTTTCACTTAAAAAACAAATTGAAAATATTTAATATATTTTTTTAAATACATAATATGTATTTATATAGATTTAAATATGCATTTATTATAAATATATATACACACATATTAGAAAT
>JAOEGS010022141.1:0-39075 GCA_025447755.1 Corythornis vintsioides | reverse complement strand
AGGGGGGTTGGACTAGATGATCTTCTAGGTCCCTTCCAACCCCTAATATCTATGAATCTATGAACAAAATAGGATGCAAAATAAAAGTGAGAGCCAAGTGAGTTTGGCCTGAGCCTTACTGGGCTGTGAATGCAAACCAGCGTGGCCACCAAAATGATTGACGGCTACTGTAAGGCCAGGCTGAGAGAGTTGGCATTGTTCAATCTGGAGAAGAGAGGGCTCTGGAGAGACCTTCTTGTGGCCTTTCAGTACCTCAAGGGGCCTCTCAGATAGATAGGGACAGCCTGTTTATAAGGGCCTGTTGTGACAGGTCAAGAAGTGATGGTTTTAAGCTAAAAGAGTGGAGATCGACACTGGAGAAAAGGAAGTAATTGTTGATGCTGAGGGTGGTGAGACCCTGGCCCAGATTGCCCAGAAAGGTGGTTGATGCCCCATCCCTGGAACCATTCCAGGTGAGGTTAAACAGGGCTCTGAACAACCTGCTCTAGTTGCAGATGTCCCAGCTCAGTGCAGGGGTTTTCACTAGATGACCTTGAAAGGTCCCTTCCAACACAAAACATTCTATGATTCTGCAACCCTACACAACAAAATCTTAGTTTTATCCCCACCTATGAAGGTTAATTAGTGGTCTGGGAGGAATTCTCCGCCTGGCTGGGAGTGTGGGATATCAAATCATACCTCAATCGCTGGACAGGGGAATGGAGCGGCTTTGGGAGGAGAGAGCAGCAGCTTCAGGCCCAGTGATGGGGCAGAGGACCCTCCTCACTCTGGTCCCTCTTTGACACCCAACTTACTTTCCAAGCAGAAGGGAGAAGGAGAGCCACACTGGCATGAAACATTGCCTCCAACCAGATGGCAGACCTTGGGGAAGTGAAAGGCTAAATGGCCAAGCTGGCAGCAGGTATTTTTAAACCCATCCTTACTTAACTTGTTTAAAAAGCACTAAGCACTGCTCCTGTACAGCCAGACCAGCCTCACTGAGAACAAGAGAACTGAGCCTCCATCTGCAGTGGTCACTGCTTCAAACAGTCAGGAGAAATTTTCGATCAAATTCTCTCTTTGCAGGTTGAAAGCCACTGAAGCCATTTGTGAATTCCTGACAATTTCACCCAGTTACCATCACCCAGCCAAAATAACGTGGGAAAAATGCTGAAGAGGCTGTAAAGTTATATTTGAACAAATGTGGAACGCTCTAATTCCTTTTAACGTCAGCACCTACCTGAATGTTCCATGCAATAAGCCTCCAAAAGTTTTTTGCTCAATGAAGAGTAGCCTTTATGGTAGAAGGTGGTCTTTTTCCCAGCCGAGATGTTGAAAATGTGAGAAGAGCAATTCAAGTCTGCATACAGCTTTAGACACGGTTTCCACAGGTGGTTCAAACATTTTCCTGGCAAGCTGCTCCGTCAGCTGAGGCACTCCCATGTTAAACCAGACCTTCCTTAGTCACAGTAACAAGGTGGCCCTAAAACTCTCTGTGACTCTATAGATAGGATTTCATTTCCCATTTTCCCTATGTTGCTTTGGGTAAATTACCTAATCTACATCCTAACTGTGTAAAATGGAAGCTCACCAAGAAATGTAAAGCCCATTAATATGAAGAGATCATAGAATGGTAGGGGTTGGAAGGGATCTCTGTGGATCATCAAGTCCAAACCCTTGCCAGCACAGGAACACGCAGAGCAGGCCACACAGGAACAGATCCAGGTAGGTCTTGAAAGTCTCTAGAGAAGGAGACTCCACAACCTCTCTAGGCAGCCTGTTCCAGGCTTTGCTACTCCCACAGTGAAGTTTTTCCTTGTGTTGAGTTGGAACTGCCTGTGTTTCGCCTTGCTACCTCTCATCCTATCACAGGGCACAACTGAAAAGAGACTGACCCCTTCTACTTCACACCCACCCTTCAGATATTTGTAAACATTAATAAGATCCCCTCTCAGTCCTCTTTTCTCCAGGCTAAGCAGCCCTAGGGCTCTCAGTCTTCCCTTGTAAGAGAGATGTTGCAGTCTCTTCCTCATCTTTGTAGCTCTAATGCTTCAGCTATGGTGCCTGATTGAATGTATAGGGTGTCATATACTTTCACCTGTGCTCACAGACATCCTCAGTGGAGTGAAACCCACAGCTCTGAGGGAGTAGGCAACAATTTTTGATGGCCTCAGACACCAGAGCTAACTAAACTTGGTTGATCTACAGCAAACTGGTGCCACAGGGAGGTGGCACACCACTTTCCCAACTATAATGCAAACATCTGAGTTGGAAACTTGAGTTTGGGTTTACGGTTGGACTTGATCTTATAGGTCTCTTTCAACCAGAATGATTCTGCAAAATGAGGTATTTCAGCTGCAAATCTCCTCTGTGGTTTAACAGATGTAACAGCAAGACAAAAGACATGTTCCCTGGACCAGAGCAACAGGAAAAAACCCTAAAAGTCGCATAAAAGCAATAGATAGAACTAGCTGGCTTTCTCCACCCAGGCTGCTTGTTGTGGCAGGCCAAACCCGGCTGGGTCCTCCCTCAGCTGCTGAAATCACAGCAGCTAGATAAAGGTCACTGCTCTTCTTCACCTTCTTGACATGATGACAGTCTCACAAAGTCAAGGGCAATGTCTCTGAGAGTCAAGATGTTTTGGCCATGACCATATATGCAGAAGACGTTTCTCACCCAAGTCCCTTAGGTCTTATAGGGTCAAGCAGGGCCCAAAGCTGTCATGGCCTGCCTAAGAGGATCCTTACTAAAACCTATTAAGAAGTTAAGGACCAACACACAAAACCCCTTAACTCAAATGTACTTCAGAGAAAAAATATACATCCAAAAAGAGAAACTCACTGGACACCTCTGGAGGGATGAGACTGAGCGTTCATGAGGTGGGCTTGCACAGGTCAAATATGGGCTGAAGGGGTCCTCAGGGAAAGAAAGTAGAGATCTTCATTTAGAAGTTGTCTTTGGGGAGATCACTTACAAATTTCTGGGCTGGCCTAAAACCCCCAGGATCTCTTCCCTGCCTGGTCCCATTTGGGGAGATGCCCAGCAGAGAGCTGCTATTGTTTCTATCCCTCTCTTCCTGCCACTCCTCTCCCAGCACAGTCCTCAAATCATTGGTGCCCATGCACACCTTTGAGCTTTGAGCATCCCTGCAATGTCCCCTGGATGCGCAGAGCAGTGGGAAGGCCTTTGGGAAATAGTTTTCATTTCTTCTCCCATCACTCACACTGGGGATCGCAGCCCCGGGGAGAAGCATTTTATGCAAAGCTACATGTACGAAGTGAAACCGCCTCTTGGCAGTGGTGATCCTTACGTGCGGGTGGAAGAATGAGCTGGGGCTCCCAGCCTGATTTACCAGAAAATTAAACATATGTCTCCATTCACTCAGGCGAGGAATTAGACGTTGATCCGTCTTGATTCCATCTATTTCAATTACAGCCGCAGGCAGGCGCTGCCTTTCTCATGCAGAGACCCCAGGAAGGTTGAATAGACCTGGAGGGGTCTCTAGCTCAAAGGACTTTCCTGGTTGGGGGAGTACCCTGGGCATTGCAGTCCCACTAAGTCCCATGGTGGGGATACTTTGGGCTCTGGATGCATGCCTGGAGACCTGGGGGATGCTCAGAGCTGTAGGATGCTCAGGATGCTGGGAAGATTCTAGGTGACAAGGGAAGATGACCAGCAGTAGGTTGTAGCCAGCAGCAGGGGATTTGGGCAGACAGGGATGCAAGGAACAGGGGGGATGGAAAGCTGGCATTGAGTTCAGCATCTCCTCCACTGGCAAAACACAACCCAACCTCTTTGGTGTGTTCTTCCATACAAAGCAAGCTGTAAATGACCCTCTGCTCCCCAGGCCAACATAGCAAGGGCAAAAAAAGAGGGTTTATTTAAGACTAGCCACTCTCATCCTGACAAAGTGCAATGGTTCTCAGCTTTGCAAATCACACTGGGTGCTTTAGGGCATTGCCTTAACTTTTTTTCTCCCCCTCCCTGCCCCTGCTTGCAGAAGGTGCAGCAGCAAGGCCACTCTTAGCTGCTCAGAAATGACCAGAGCAGGCAGGTCCTCTCCTCAGGTGGGTGGTACTGATCTGGTTTTCCTCCCTCATACAGAAAGCATCTCCAGCATGAGAATAAATAGCCCTTAAAAGTAGAGGCAAGAGGTGACCATCCTCTGAGGTCTTGAGGCATCTGTGTGGCAGCCAAATCCCTAAAACCTTATTTCTGGAAGCTGCCTTCCACTTCCCCTCCCCCCCCCAGCCCCCACCACGCTGGGCAGCAGCACAGACCCAATGGCCAGTACTGCTAAAATCAATAGCTTTGCACGAGCACAACAAGAGGCTTTGCAGGAGGGCTGCAGACAGACAACTAGCTAAGTCAACAGCCACGGGGAAAATGGACACCTGGGCGATGTCGATCCGAGGATCCCGCATTAAACACAAGAATTTTAAACCCTGATTTTTAATGCAAACAAATGTAATGTGCTCTTAGTGTGCTGGCTTGTGCAGTGCAGCCAGGAGGGGATTGTCTCCTTCCACCTGCACAGAAGGCCAACCCCCCGCCCTGCCCCGTCCCCAGTATTGTCTCTTTCTGTGGGAGTTTGGGGACTCAGGGATGCCCCGTGTATGTGTCACATGGTACTTGGCTCCCTTCTCCTCCTGGTCCCATAGGCCCACCAGTGACATTGGGTCTCACAGGTTCCTGGGGTTTTTAAAATGATGCTATTACTGCTTTTAGATGTCACAGGAGTGTATTAATTAAATGCCAAGTTTAGATTTACAATCTAGTATGGAAATGAAACTTTGGGAGCTCCAGTGCTGTACAACAACCCCATAGCTGCCCCACAGATGAGATGAAGGATCTTGACCCTCACATCTCTACCTTGAGATAAGATTGTGCCATCTCACCTTTGTCAGCAGGTTGGGCACATCCTGGGTGCTGCCTGTGCCACCCCAGATTGCCTGTGCTTTCCTGTGGGAACCACTACATACCTGGAGTTTGCATAGGGGCCAATTTGTGCCCATTTTACTGACTGGTAAAAACAAGTCCAGATGTAGCCAAGGGCAAGGAAGGAATTATGGGGTGATTCAGCCCTGTGGCCACCCTGAACATCTCCTGTGCCAAGAGCCTGGGGTTGTGACCAGACAGGGCAGATCACAAGGTCCTGACAAACTGGGGGAACTCTGGGGGTGGGTGTATGTGTGCAGAATTATATTCTAAGGAAGCAGCACACGGGTACCAGCATTTCATCACCTGGCTGTGCACAGATTGTTAGGGAAAAAAAAAAAAAGATGATAAATAAAGATAAATGGAGGAGAGAAGAGCATACTAGCAACCTTTCTCCATCATTCCTTTTCTTCCCTAAGCAGATCAAATTATGACCTGAAATCACTGAATACATATTTTATTATGTGGATAATTTAAAGGATGAGGGTGAGACAGAGAATTCATAAGGTACAGTCATGTTAGAAGACAAAGAGTTCCCATTAATCTCTTAGGGGTAAAAAAACGAACAGGAGAAAAGGGGGGTTGCACAGGTTGTAATCGATGCTGGCTTCTCCTCCCCCTCCTTGTTCTGGGTGAGCTGGGACATGCAGAGATGTCTTTTCCACTAACATCCAGACATAAGCTGCTCCTTACCATCTCACAAAATAGATGCAGTGCTCCCAGCTCTTCCCAGATCTGCTGCCTTTCGCCAGCAACGTAAAACTCATCATCACATTTGAAGAGCTTGGAAATGAGCTTTCCTCCTCCTCTACAGAAAGCTGGGGAGCAGGGTAGAGGGTTGGGATGCAGCTGTACATTCCCCCCACCCCTGAGCAGGGCTGCCTTGTGACCGCCCCCCCAGGACTTGCCCTCACTAGAGGCATGCCGGGGGCAAAGCTGTCGCGGTCTGCTGGGCTTTGGCCCGTTTCACCCCAGCTCAAGCACCGTCTGGCGCCAGCTCGAGCGTGATGCTCCTGTGACTTTGAGGGGTCAGCCCCGCTTCGCTTCCCCTCAACCCAGCTCTCCCCATTGTCACGGGTTGCTCTGTGCTCTGCAGATCAATGACAGCTTCAGGATGTTTTTCTGTTGCCACAGGACCAGGGAAGAGCCAGCGACTCTAATGAATTGTTTTAATAATAATTAAAAATAACTCTATAATAAACAACACTCTGAAAAATAACTCTCTCCAGGACCCTGGGCTGTGGGTTAAAGGATCATCCCTGGAGGCAGCTCCTCCAGCACATGCCTCTGACCTGTGACACCAGTGATGGGACAGAAACAGCTGGGCTGGTGGCTTCAGTCCAGATCCTGTTCAGGTCTAGGAGAATGAGACAAGTGTGTTTTCCCTCTTAAACACCTAAATAGTTTTATGGGGATTTTGACAAGTTAGATTAAACACCATAATCAAGACCAACTTGCTGTTTAAATAAAGCCCCTGAGGACAGATAAGAGCTGCTGAGTGTTTTCCCTACCCAACCTCACATAGCTCATAGGTGGGGGGACAGACAGTAGAATGGGATCACACCTGTAAAACTAGTTGCTCACCTTCCAGGGGTCACTGTACTCACTGAGGTGGCCAGAGAAGGGAACACATGGGATGCACCTTCACATCTTCATGGCTTGGTCCCTCCCATCCCAACACCATGCTTGTAGCTCTCTGCAGCCCCGTGGCATTGGCCAGGCCCCTCTGGAAGGCTCACAAAGCTGAAGGGGCTTACGAAGAGGTAGCCCTTAAATGAACACATACGATTTCTGAATTAGAAGCCCCCAGGCCTGCTCTCCTCCTGCATGGAGCAAGGCGATGCCAGGCAGGCTGGAAGGGCACACCTGCACCGGTTTTGGATTGGCGCTGAGCTCTCTCTGCTGGCTTGGTTTCAGCTGTCACATGCTATTATTACTCATGCCTCCTAAGGATGGCCTTTACATTTTCTTTTATTCTGAAAGTCTCCAAATTATTTCCCTTGGCTGCAAGGATTTTAAGAGACTAAGTGACGGTGTTCTCCCCCTCTCTTTGTAGGGCTGGAGGTCCTGAGAGGATTTTGAGGAGGATAATGGTAGTAGCTCATGCTACTCATGTAAGTTACCAGGTGAAAGCCAGTCCCATTGCTCCCTGTTGCCACAGTCTGGGGGGCTAACAAGAGTATCGAGGTTAATCTTCCTTCCCAAACAGACAAGGGACACAGCAATGCTCTTAAAAGAAGGCAAAACTGGGAGAGGAAAAAGTTAACCTACCTCTCTCTGCATGGATCAGAGGCTTTGGGGAAGCAGCTACCATAGATGAGGTTGTTCTTCCTCTCCACTCCCCGATGAGCTATTTTCTACTGCATCCATGTTGCAAATATTTGCTATTCCAGGCAGTTTAAAAGAGATTATGATGGATGCGTGGAAACTCCCTTCACCCAAAAAGTTCATAAAGTAAGGAGCCCTGTGAGACACTGCAGTCCTGGAAGAACTGAAAACACCTTCTTCCTTTGCACTGCACATCAGCCAAGGAAGGTTCGTACTTAAGCTTTCTTTCTCATCATTTAAGTGATGACAAACTCAAGAAACTCACTTTTTCCCCTCCCAAGACTTTTTCCTGCTGCTTGATGATAGAGGAGGAATTCTGGTCCTGGCTCTGCTGAGTAATGATGGCCAACCATCAGCCAGAGCAAGATCTAAGGTGTGAGAATTGACCTAGAAAGATTTAAACAGGTTTTTGACAAGATCCACTGAACTCAAAGGACCAGTTAACCTGGGGATCAGAATTCGTTGTCTTGCTCTAACCCAACCCAACCATTTTAATTCACTTACGAAGATGTTAATGACTTAGAATACCCAAATACTGCCTTGCAGCTGAACAGAAGTAGATCCACCTCAAGAACCCACTTGCAGCTTGCTATAAAAACACACCTAAACCAAACTATGTGATGATGATTACCAGAAGACTGGGGGACTAAGGCTACAGGTGTCTCCTCTCCACAAGATATATAATGTCAGCTAGGGTTCTTATGCCAGAGATGCTGATACAATTCATAGCTTCCCACAGTCTCAAACACACCTCCCCACTAGCAGAACTCCTTAGTTTCTCAACATTTAAAGCAGGTGACAGTCCCTGACCTCCCACAGGTGCTCTGTAAGAACTGCACATGCATGACCAGGTACCGCACATGGTCTTTGCAATGCTGAAAGGAAGGGAAATGCCCCCCAGGAGAGCAAATTGAGGAAGATCCTATGAGGTTGGCCTCAAGAAAAAGTCTTTGTGGGCAGTGGCAGGAGGTAATTGCCTCGTCTGGATGCTGAATGCTGGCCAGGACGCCGGGGTTAACACCACTGCCCACACCTATGCATGCTGCCAACACAACACGGTTTCTTCAAGTACCACAGTGAACAGTCTACTTCGCCCCCAGCCTGCTACAGGTCCTTGCTGGTTACTTCTGGCCTCCAGAAAGCAGCAAGAAAGGAAAGTGGACTTATGAGCAAGGAAGGAGTTAGATTTGCCTTTCCAATTATCCACTGCTGTTGTTATGACCTTCCATTGTTAAACAAAATTACCCTAAACAAACAGGGCTCCAGCACTTGGGTCGAATGCTGGCATTAGCAGCCGGCCACACTCACTGCTGAAGAGCCCTGACATATTGATATTAATTTAAATTTCCCCTTGACCATCATTTTCAATTCCCTCCAGCACTGAACTTCTTTTTTAGCACTAAGGCATGTTCCTCCTACTCTTCTATTAAATGCTTTAAAATTAATTAAAGAGGCTGACTGGCCAAGCAGGGTTTTAAAATTCCATTTCTCAAAAGAAAAATCTGACTCACCCAACACCTCTTGCAGGAACATGCGCGCTGGAGGCAAAACCATTCTGGAGCAGCTTCCAGCCAAGGGCTTTGTAACCCTGTTCTTTCAAAAGAAGAAAACAAGAATAAAGAACCTAAGTGCCCACCATCTGCAATTAATTTTTGCAAGGAGAGCGGTTAAGCACTGGAACGGGTTTCTCAGAGGGATTTGGGAATCTCCAATCCTTGCTCTGTTGAGTTGTGAACATCTCCAAGCCCTGGAGCAACCTCATCCAACTTTAAGGCAATTCCTGCTCTGGGCAGGGGGCTGGACCAGAGACTTGAAAACATTCCACCCAAACTTACTAATTGCTCGATTCTAAAAAGGCTGAAAACCTGATAAGGACCATTTGTTGAGGAGGCAGCTAATTAAAAAAATTACTGACCAAGTGCTAGTAAAAAAAAAAAAAAAAGATTACAGTAAGTAATTATACGCAACTTAATATGTCAACTGCAGAGTATTACCTGAAGGAAAAAAAAAAAAAGGGGATTAAAATAAGGAGTACTTGTGACAAAGAGACAAAGACAAAAAAATGACATCAACTTGCGTTTATATGAGCTGCTGTGTTTCTAATTAGGGCCAGACACCAAAATTGCATTTTATCTTGATTGAAACAGAATGAATATGGAAAAAAAGAAAAGCGACTGCTGTTAAACTGTTTTCCCTATTTAATTCAAGGAGCAACCTTACAGCATTCAAAATAGCTGTGGGTGTGTGTTTGTTGTTATGTTTTTTGGTTGGGTTTTTTTTTTTTTCTGCTTTTAAGATCCCAGCTTCATCTAAGTGATTTCAATTGGAAACACAGAGGATCTTCAGGTGGGGGGAGAAAAGGAATGAGGTCACCTGCATGGCACAGAGTTGGGGTTTAACTGCAGCCACTGCAGCTGGCAAAATAAATCAGTAGGCAATGATAAAGAAGGCAGAAGCCAAGCGTATCCCATGCTTGAAACCAGGGAAGGCAGCAAGAGTGACGGCCACTGCTCCTCACACCAGCCCTGCCCTCAGAGGTGGCTGGTTGGGAAGGCTGCTTCATGCAGCCCAGCACAGTCAGCCAGCACCAAATTATCTGAAAAAGCAGCAAAAGGGAAATCAAGTTTGTGCTCAGTGGGATACGTCAGACGGCTGCCATCAGGCAGAAGGAACCAATTTTGTTTCCTTCTGCTGCAGTGACTCAGGTTACTCATATGACAGAGATCTGCAGGTAGTACCTCAGAGAGGACACAAGCTAACACACTTTCTCCTCAACCCCCCTGCCATGTCAGAAATCCTGCATACAGGATCTGAGGGCCACCCACAACTCTCTTGGAGCAGTGCATCACATTTTGCCCCACTGAACAAGATCCTCCAGAAGCCAACAGCAATTTTGATACATCCCACACCCTTCTAGGTTTGAAGGAATGCTGCTATCACCTTATGTCCCCACTAGAAATGTGCACTAACACTGAATCAGGACAGGATCCATCCCGAGTTCTACTGTTAAGGCTTCACCTCTGTTTCTTTGCTTATATCCCCCCAAGAGCATCACAGTCTGGTTTGGGTTGGAAGGGACCTTTCAAGGTCATCTAGTGAAACCCCCTGCACTAAGCAGGGACATCTGCAACTACAGGAGGTTGTTCAGAGCCCCTGCCACCCTCACCTGGACTGTTTCCAGGGATGGGGCATCCACCATTTCTCTGGCCAACCTGGGCCAGGGTCTCACCATCCTCAGAGTCAAAAAATTTTTCCTTTTCCTTTTCTCCAGTCTCAATTTCCCTCTTATAGTTTAAAACCATCACCCCTTGTCCTGTCACAAAGTCTGTCCCCATCTTTCCCATAGGCCCCTTTAAGTGCTGAAAGGCCCCCAGGAGGTCTCCCTGAAGCCTTCTCTTCTCCAGGATGAACAATCATGCTTTCCCTTTCTTCTGTTACCAAAAGATCTGAGAAGACCCCACAGTCCTTCTGGAACAATCAGAATCAGGCTTTTACCACTTGCAGGACACGACACCCTTCCTATGCCATCAATTACAGCTCCTTGATGGGTGGCCCAAGCTGCAGTAGGCCTTGTGGTGCTGACAGGGAAAATGAAGCCCCTGTGGCATCCCCAGCCTTGGATGTGCGAACGACAATGATCAAACCCAGAGTTTCTGTTTGCACTCACAGGTATCACTGTATCCATCACACCTTTGCCACCCCCAGCTAGGAGCTGCTACACCCACCAATTCTACTTTCAGGTTTAACGAATCCTGGCAGCAATCCTGACAGCTCAGCAAGACTGCTACTCCTGAAGATCATCTGCACCTTCTTAAGCAGCCCACGATCCTGACAACAAAGCAACAACAACTCTTAGCATCATGGTTTATTCCCCCTCCATATGTACAGTTAAGTGTATGCATGACCATTAAAAATAAGGCTACTTATACCATGGCTCTGAAACACATTACAAACCAATTCTGTCTCCCTCTCTCATGATAACATTCACAAGGCTCGGCTTCTGCTGGGTATGGAGAGGAGCAAATGCAACCAGACCACGCAGGTGATTAAGTGGTGAAGGGCCTTGGTAACTGGAATTAGAAGCTTCCTCCTCTATCTGAGATAGTTAAACACAGCCAGGGAGATCATTATATGTCTTGGTGAGGTCAGTCCAGGTCCCAGGCAACCGCAGGTCACCTCATCTCGCAGCGTGTTGCTGGTGGCAGGCAGCAGAAAGGCCCAGGCTCACATGGATGGGAGGACAACTTCATCCTCTCCCCTTTGAAGCTGCCCCTTTAAGTTGAGGCAGAGCTGTGAAGAGGAGGAAGGGGAAGCTGCCCTTCTTGATGACCGGAGGACTTCGGTCTCCAGAAGTGCCAACCTGAGTGACATTTCTCAACATTTAATGCATTGAAAAAAATAATAATTAATAAATCAAAAGAACAACCAAAACATATCATTAGGGGATCTCAAAGTGAAACATTTGCATGTCCAGATAAGGCTTGGAGACTTTCTTTTTCCAATGGGGGTGAAGAACAGTCCAGATGAAATTAACTGGAGATGTGCAACTGAGGACAGCCCTGTATGGTCCTGTAAGCTCCCTTCCCAAGTAAATCTGTTCCCATATGCAACAAGACAGAATCTTCCAGCTTCAGCTTGTGGCTCAATAAATTTTATTATTCCTTTTTTATTTAAAAGAATTTGTTTTCCTAGAATAAAAATTAGACAACCATACCACCACCACCAGCAGCAGCAAAGTCTGTGGAGTTAATGTTGATGGCAGACAGTTCACTGGTGTTTTCTCCAGTGCCTCAAAATGTCCTAAAAAGTCCAGAAATGGAAAAAAACCCAAACGTGACGGTTTTGGGGAGGAACATCAAGGTGGTTTCAGTTTCTTGTCCCACTGAGGATTCCAGATGAATACTGTAGCATATCAGCAGGACCAAGTACCTCATGCCTCAGAGAGAAAACCCTTCATACCAGCTCCAGTACCTGATTAGGGAAGATGAAACATTAAGAGTAGGAATTTATGACATTAATTATCTCCTACATCAGCATACAGATCACGGGGACAAGACTGATCCTTCCATCTCCACCCCTTACCCTTTATTCACCAGCATGTGATAGTATCACACAAATGGGATAGGCACTTGGCAAAGATCCTGATTTTGAGGTCTGCTCACACTAGGATAAATTACAGCACAAAGCAAAACCATCCACAGTGCCCTCATTTCCACTCATCCCTATCAATCAGCTCTTGGAATTCTTTCTCAGTCCTTTCCCAGACCATCCTACCTTCCTGCCAAATGGAAACACCAGAGTTGACAGCCCTGGCTGTTTGCACATTTCTCTGTCTACCTTCTCTCATTAACAAGCAAAGTGCAATGAGCAAAACCTCTCCTCTCTAATCACTCTCCTGTTGACACTGGATTCACTTCAGGATATCAAAAGCATCTGTGCATTTTGTCCATTCCGAAGAAAGTAAACAACCAATTCCAAAGCCTGCTAAATAAATTACCTATGAACAAGGGGCTATGGAATCCCATGCTGCAAGAGGAGGAATAACCAGGCCACTTGTGGTCTATTTTGACATGCAGATACAGACCACTTGGCTTTCTCCCCATTCCTGCCATTTAATTTTTTTGGTGCTTTTTCCAGGACTGTAAAAGACCAGCAACTCTGGTCTGTCTCCTGATAGCTGCTGTGGTCACAGAGGAAATCAGAATGAGGATCTCAGCTTCATGAGAGTGACAATCCAATGTGTAACTTTGCAAACAGCAAGTAAACTCCTTTATCAGCAGCTACAGAAAGCTGCCAAGGCTACAAGCTTATGGTGCCAAACCCTGAGCATCAACAGCATGATGGAGGTCAACCCTGCTGTGCATGATTTCAGATGGTGTCAGATGTGGGATTTTCTGGAGGATCAGCACCATTCTGGGTTAGGGTACTGCTTTTGCTCAGCTGTCCCATAGACATGTAAAGACAAAGCCTTTTTTCATATTACTTGACATTTCATGGACAGAAATCTACTGAACAGACACTCAGGGAGCATTGTTTCAATTTAATTCAAGTGCTGAGAAGCTTGCCAAGTGCTGGCATCTTGGAGCACGGGGAGGGCTATGGTTGTCACAGAACCCCACACTGGTACCTGCTGTCTGTTGCTGCCAGCCTGGGCAATGGGAGCAAGCAAGCCAAGGAAACTTCCCTAGCTCCTTCCAAACACTGCTCCAGCCAGCTCCATCAGGAGCTCAGCTTTCAGCTCTGCTGCATTCCGTGTTGGTGGCAGGAGCCAGATGACGGGCTCCGGGTGACACCATCAAGCTCTCATTCAGTCTCTGCTGCCACAATGCCCACAGTGAGCTTGGGGAGATGCTCGTGCCAGACTCACCATGCTCCCAGGACCTCAAGGAGCAACAGAGGCACAGCAGGGACTGGATGGCTGTCAGCATCTTTTCTACACCTCACTTTAACTGGGTTTCATTGCTAGTGTGCTGTCTGCTCACTCCACCGTGTGCCAGAGGCAAATACATAATTTAAATTACAAACTTCTGCAGTTGGGATGACCTCAATGGGTTCTCCTGGATGTACAGTTTCTCTGACCTTGCTCTTTACTAACAACAGATTCGAGTGTTTAAAGAGGAGACACATGAAATAACTTACCTTAATTGTACCCTGACTGTTAGCAGCAATCAGCACGTTGGATTCCTGGAAAAAAAGAAGAGGCACTATCACAATCTGCCATTGTTTTTGTTTGGTTTTGGATTTTTTATTTAATTTTTTTAAGCAACAGAGAAGCATCAGCTTTTCTTATCTTAAACATTACAAGTATATTTAATTTCAAAGGAACTTAACTCTTCCCATTTCCAAGATGCTTTCAAGGCTGAAAGTCTTTATAAAAAGTTATACTATATTGAAGAATTCAAAAGCAATAATCCTTAGTGCTGGTTCAGAGCTTTAAATCTCCAAAGCAATTTACAAACATGAATTAATCCTCACAGTATCCTTGTGAAGTGGGCAAATAATAATAATAATAGTTTTCATCTTTTGGTGGCATACAGACAAATGTCTCCAGTGCCCTAAGTAAACGGACTAATCACCATGCCAAAACCTCTCGGGCTCCGAGGCCACGCAACCTCTCCCGCAGCCAAAAGGATTCAGACAAGGAAAACAAAGATGAGATTAGAGAGCAAGAGCAGATACACCCAGTTTAGAAGAGAAGATTAAGAGAGAGGGCTCCAGCCCTGTTTTATTCAGGAAGGCAACATCTATTTTACCTCCTGCCAATTTACATAGTTGCTTTTGGAGATATCCTAGTTGTCTGCAAATTAATGGTGTGAGGCATTCATCAGGCAAGCCCCAGTCAAAAACTGGGGCAATCAGACTCTGTCCTTCAGACCATGTTCTTGATCAGAGAATCAGAGCAATTTTAGTTGGAAAAGATCTTTAAAATAACTGAGTTCAAGAGTTAACCCAGCTCTAAATGGTCACCACTAAACTATGTCCCTCAGTACTGCATCTCCTCAGCTTTGAAACCCCTCTAGGGATGGGGACTCCACCACTGCCCTGGACAGTTTGTCCCAGACCTTGACAACCTTTGCCATGGAAACATTTTTCCTCATGTCCAATCTAAACCCCCTGGCACAACCTGAGGCTGTTTCCCTCTTGTCCTATTGCTCATTCCTTGGGAGAAACAACTAACCCCACCTGGCTCCAACTTTCTTTATAAAAGTTGTGAAGAGTTGTGAAGAGCAAGAAGGTCTCCCCTGACCCTCCTTTTCTCCAGGCTAAACAACCCCAGGTCCCTCAGCCACTCCTCAGAAGATCTGTGCTCTAGACCCTGCCCCAGCTTTGTTTCCCTTCTCTTGATGCACCCCAGTCCCTCACTGGAGTGAGTGACCCAAAACTGAAGCCAGGATTTAACCAGCAAGTGCAGACACACCCTCACAAACCAAGATCATCCAAGATGGGGATCCAAAGGAATGATACAGTGCCAATAAATATAAAGTACCTAAGGGTTGAGGTGCTAGCACGAGCCCTGGTGATGCCATAGTTGAACCCCTGCTCCCATACCAGTGTTCCTCATCCATCCTTGCACCAGCAGTTGTAGCATCTGCTGCCAAACCGCCTGCTGCAAACTGTTTTCTCTAAAAACAGCTGATATCTTTTCTCAGACACATTTATCAATTCCTCTCCCTGCCGCTATCCATCCCCAGACAAACTTGCTGTAATTATCCCATCGCTTCGCACATGCATTTTTAATAAGCTCAGTGACTAGTGACTCCACAGGGAGTGGAAAAGCAGCTTGACCCAGCCCCAACAGGTAGCAGGCTGCCTCACCATGAGGTTCAGGACTTTGCACAGCCACCAGCTTCAAAAGCAAAGGGAGAAAAATCCTTCTCAGAACAAACCCACACTTATCAGGTAAGAGTTGTCTTGTGGTGGACCACTGGGCTAATTGCTATAGATAGATTACTCACTCTAGTACAATCACAGGGGATTCGTTAAGACTCCTGATATTATCTCACCAATGATCCTCCAAGTCAAAGCTCTTGAAAATAAAGTATACCTTCCAAGGAGGCATTTACTCTAATTTCCATTAATTTTGGGGCTAAAAGTGTCTAATCCTGTCAACTGCTCAGCTTCTGGTTAACAGTATTAAAATCAAAACCACTGTGGAGGGGAATGTAGCTATAAATGTGGGGACTAAATATATCAATATAGATCTAAATGGGGACTAAAATGGAAATAGGATGCCCAACAGGGTTTTGGAAGCAAGTGAGAGGCACCAGCAGCTATCTAGTGTGCGATGCAATAGACTTGAACTCTTGCATATGATGATCCAGGGTTTGAATGATTCCCGTTTGCACCATGAGTGACTGGTAATTCATCCCACTGCTGCAGTCTGCTGGGGTACTACTGTAAATGAACTCTGGTTCAATGAACAGTTTTACCTGCTAAATAAAGTAAAAATGCCAGAGGGTAATATACTCTCACTCCCTTGTTCTTCAGAAGTCAATGGGTGTTGTTGTGTTGGTGTTTTTTTTCCCCGTCAGAGTCTGAGCTAATCACTGCCCTGCTGCTTTCATCCACAACCAGGAGACATAAACGGGAGCAGACAGCAGCAAAATTAGCACCAAATCTGTCATCGAACAAACAGTGACTTGCTTGTTAAGGCGCTTGAGTGCTGCTTTCCCAGGAACTAAGTAACTGGGTTTTAATCCTCTAAAGAAACAATCCTCCTCTTTTTTCTGTTGCTGTAAAACAGCCAATACATTGAACACGTTAAACACCTAAGCCAGTTGTAAGTTGTTTAGTTCTGTAGGTCTGTAACTTGTGACAGCTGTGTGCATGCTGAACCAATCCTTTTGCCAGGACAGGTGTGAATGGGGCCACATGCTCTGAAAATCACCATGACCATTTAACTGGCAGAATATCTGTTTTCCCTACCATGTCACTACGAGCATCTCTAAATCTTAGGCATCAAAAAACATCTGTTGTGGGTGAATGTTCTACTTTACCATAATCACTTGGTGTTTCTATACAGGGCAAGAAGGTTGAAAGGCTAGTGTCTCATCCCTCCCAAACTTGTTTTCAGCAGGAGTGAGAAACTCCCAAAGCAGAGGCAGGAGTTATGTTGGAGATCCATCCCAACTGTGAGTCACAGAATGGTAGGGACTGAAGGGACCTCTGGAGATCATCTTGTCCAACCTCCCTACCAACTCAGGAACACCCAGAGCAGGGAGCCCAGGATTCTGTCCAGGTGGGTTTTGGTAGACTCCACAACCTCTCTGGGAAGCCTGGTTGAGGCTCTGGCACCCTCAAAGGAAGGAAGTTTTTCTTCATGTTTAGGTGGAACCTTCTGGGTTTCAGTTTCTGCCTGTTGTCCCTTGTCCTGTAAAAGAGTCTGGCCCTGTCCTCTTGATCCTGGCCCTTCAGATATTAATAAACATTGATGAGAATCCCTCTGTCTTCTCCAGCTAAACTGCGCCAGGTCTCTCAGCCTTTCCTCACCACAAAGATGCTCCAGTCCCCTCATCATGGTAGTCTTGCTCTGAAGAAATCAGTAATTAGTGACCATCCTCCACATTCACTTCCTCCTAAGGGTGGTGAGCACCTGCAGCCCTTCTTAACAGGAGAGGCAGAAGGTGCCAGCTGCCTTTGCTAAAACAAGATTAAAAAAAAAACCAACAAAAAAACACAACAAAAATGAAGAGATGAAGGTTTACTGCCTGTCAGGTAGTGTTTTTTTTTCCATGCAGCTGCTGATCTCAAGCATTACTGCAATCCTTTGGAAAGCCACTGACTGCATAACCTGATGAAATGTGTCAACTTCTCTGCACATCAAGGCAGATAAGGAGCGATTGGTAGAGACCTGGCATGGTGCACTAGGGTCCCCCTGAGATAATATGGTATCTTAACAAGCCAGGGAAAGGTATAAAACTGATGAGGCAGCTTAAGAGTTTTGGTCCTGATAAGTCTAAAGGGCAAGGCTCTGAGGATGTCAAAAGTATGCATCTTCTTGATTCTTGGCATTCTGCATGAATTTGTAAAGATTAATTGACAAATGTAGGTGCATCTCAGGACTCACACTGAGATAAATATAGGGTGCAGGTCCAGAACAGTTCTAAGATGCTCCAGGGTTGAAGTCCTCTGCTAAGACTTACAAACAACCTTCTACACATGCCAACTTTTTCCTTGACTAAAGAGGCAGTATTATGGGAAGTCTGAAGGACAGTTCCTTGACATTGGGAAGGACTATACTCTGCCACAAATCTTTGTTATTGCCTACAGACTGGACACATATCCATGCAGAGGTAGACATTATGCAAAATGAAGCTGTAAATCAGTCCTAAGCGCAAAGACAGACCAGACAGAAGCAACTCTGACCTGAACCTGACATCATCCCCACTCTCCTGGATGTACCACCAGATGAACATGTCTGGTTCACACATGGGAACTTAGAAACATTATCTCTCGGGTTCTGAAGGGACTTTCATTGATTGCACCAAAAGAATAAATTTCTGCAGCACATTTCTTGATGGCAAAGAAAAACAAAATCAAATTTCAGACCTTCCTGAGTAGATGAGGTAACTTCTACATTCATCATTCAAAGGAATTAATCACCCAGTGACATCTGGGTTTTGAAGCACACTGATTTCCTTCCCTCCTAGAAGAGCCCCATGTTTGGGTGGCCCTAGGGAAGCTATTTGTACAGGGAAGGAAGGGAGGAGAAGGAAAGTCTGTCTGACTTCTGGTAGTCATGCAAGAGTAGTCAGCATTAAGAGAATCAGAAACTCTGGATGTTTCTTGAAGCTTGAGGACACTCACTAAACAACTGAAAAGTTGTTGAAGCTGCTTCAGTGCGGCAGGGAGTAAAAGACAGCTGAGGTTGCAGCTCTTTCACCCTTTCTTTACATTTTTGTGCAAGAAAACTCTGGGAGATGGAACTAAATGAATGTCAGGCCTGATGGACAGCTGTTAAAACCACACACATCTCCTTGGATGGACACAAATCGATATCCAAGCAGACAACACTCCAGAGTAAGGGAAGGCCTCCAAGTAACTGCCAAGTTCATCTCTAGCCATCCCTCTTCACTAATGAAAAGCCATCATGGATGCCCACCTGCAAATCACTTGCATTTCTTTGCTATCCCACATACATCAATCCTTAAAAGTGAAATTCTGAAGCTTACGGTGAAGGAAAAGCTGAAGCATGGTCTAGACAAGAGAAGCCCAGACATTGACTTAGAAACATATCAGTCCCCTTGTAGAGAGTGAAATTGTGTCATGGTTTGAGCTAGAAAAGAACTAATTCTGTTCAGTGATTTCACTTTGTAGCTCAGTCTCTAAGTAACTGCTGTCTGAAGTTAACAGTATATTTGTGCAGTCTCTGCTTCCAGCAGGATTAACACTTTGTGTTTAGAGTCACTACCAAGGGTTGGGGTGTGCAGAAAGGCTCTTGCTGATACTTGCCCTTGTGCAGACCAAAGTCACTGTTCATTCTTAAGAGGTGGCACCTGTGGGGACAAGGAGCCAGGACAGATCACCCCAAACTGACCAGTGTGGGATTCGATCCCATGTTCAGCATAATCAGTGTAAAGCTGAGGGATCATGAGAGCCAAGCTCTTCAATGGCCATTGTCTGAGCAGGACTCTGTCTATTCTGCCTTTGATCCTGACCTGTATGTGCTTACAGCCTGTTCCAGAATCCATCTCCTGAATCCAGTTCCTGTTTACCTATGAGTCCGGGACTTGCCTAGTTCCAGCCCCCAGCATTAGTGGTGATGGTGATGTTTTGGTTGGAAGAAAACTTCAAGATCATCAAGTCCAACGTAAACCCAGCACTGCCTGGACACCACTAAACCATGTTCCTCAGCACCACATCTCCACAGCTTTGAAACCCTTCCAGGGATGAGGACTCCACTACTGCCCTGGGAAGGCTGGGCCAGGTGTTGACAACCCTTCTACACAAGAGCATATTCAACTCTAACTTTCAGCACTATTGTCATTGAGATGTGTGAATTTTCTGGATTTTCAGATAGGTTTGTCCTACAGATTCACAGTTAGGATTCTTAAAGTTCTTACTTGAAATTAACAACCTTCCCTCCCCAGCAGACATTTTCACTAACAAATGGCTGGTTTGTCAGCAATTCCCTTTCAGGCAGACAGACCTGCTGCCAGTGAACCTGGAGCAACTGGAGCCAAATTAAGCAAAGTTATTGATATAATGGGAAAATACACTGGGTGAGAAAGCATTCAAGTGGCCATTGTCTTATGTTAATTATAGTCAGAATAAAAGTATATAGTTTGAACTCATGCTGTTAGTGTAGAAAAGCCCTTTAAGTAAAGCTACTTAGTTCTTACTGAAAATGGCAACTATTACTCTGGTCCTGGCTTTTAGGACTGAGGTCCAGCTCATCCACAAGACATATTTCACCAAACTTGTTCCATCAACATCATGTGCAAAGTCTTTTCATGCATCAAAATATGTGAAAGCGGTTCCCCAAAAGACCACCGCTGCTCGACGGCTCTTCATCTTGTAATTAGAAGATTCTAATGGCTTTTCATTCCAATTCCCCCAAGATTTGGTTATTTTCTTGTTGCATGACTCCAGTCAGCTTTTGTTTTTGAAAGAAAAAGACAAATTCTAACCTAGAAAACACAATGAACCTCCAGCATCCAAAAACCAAGAGGTTTTTGAAAGATAAACTGCTAGATTACATCTCTTCCCAGCAGGAAAATATGCTGCATAACAAATTTTCTTTTTTCCTTTTTTTTTTTTTTTTTTTTTTTTAATTCCATTATTGCAATACAATTGCTACCAGTGAAGGAGTGCATGGTGGGATGGCTGAAGTGCTGCACAGCCCTCTGTCTGCTTGTGTGACAGAATTTACTTTATGGGCTATCACACTCCCATAACATTAATCCCTTTTGAATGGGTTTAAGGGAACGTTGTCTATATTGTGAATGTCAGGCTCAAGCAGAAATTAATTACTTCTTGAAACAGAGTACTTCTTTAACAAACAAGGTGTTGCAAAGATGCAATACCAAGACATTTCAGGAGCACTGACATCCAACTTTTCAGGTTTTAAACATGGAACAGAACACACATGCTCAAATTGTGTCTTCTAACCCATAGGAACTGTACTTTTATCTCATTCTGAAGGTAGTTCTTTTGTACACAGAGAGATAAAGCCTCCTTAGGCTTATCTGGGCCCCAGAAAAAGAGCAACAACTCAATATATCTGAAAAAGACCCCATCTGTACTTCCTTCTAGATCCAGCAGCAAATTCAAAATCGTTTGTGTTTTTAAGTTTATAAATTCTATGTAATTACACCCGCATAGCACAATAAAGATATTTTCTTAACACGTTAGCCCGCAGATTTACAGATGACAGCACTCCTTTGGCTCGCTTTCTATAGAAAGCCTTGACTAAAATCACATGTGCACACACATAGGTTGTTTTTTTTCCTCATGTAGGAATCCACTGCTACACTACAAAGGAGGAAAAAAAAAAAGCTTTCAAACAAATTAGTGGTTTTATCATGCAGAGTTTGCAGCTTCTGTACAAGATGAAGCATGTTTTGCTCTGAAACATGCGCAGGAAGAAATTCAGAATCTCCTTGAATCCCTCCCCTCGTTTTTCTGCAATTCCAGACTTTAACCTTTGTACCAGAGATGCTTTTATCAAGTTTTCTGACACTTCCACAGCTGGTATTTTCTAAGTGCAACTCTCAATACATGAATATATCCCTCTTCCCTGCTCCCTGAAGAAGCAGCCTTCTCATTTTTCGATTTTCCACTTAATGCATCTTTCTACTCCTATTCAGGCCAAACTCAGCACAAGATGCTGCTGTATAACTGGAAGCTTATTTGCCATCATATTTAGAGCCAGGTCTCTGTATTCACAGCACATGGGTGCCCAGAGGAAAACAGTCCAAGGCTTGCTTCAGTGACATACTAAAATAAGAACTGAGAAATCACTTTTTCATAGCATAACCTTTCTTTTCATCATGTACCTCTCCAGAAAACAAGATCAACAAGGCAGCTGAAGACCAGACTATATGCTGCACACAGAAACCAATGTACTTGATTCTACACCGTCTTCTGAATTCAAGATGGAAACGGGGGCCAATGAGAGCAATAGGAAGAGGACAAAGAAAGCTCTGCAAAGGCAGAAGAGCCAGCCAGCCAAACCCACCCCAGGAACTGTTGATACATTACATTCAACCGCCTATGTAATTTAATCGTTCTGGAACAAAACTGGTTTTGATGAATGGCTAATTTATTTAGAATTCAAGATGAGAATAGCTTGTCAGACGCTTATTATTCTGTGTCTACTGCAAAGCGAAGTACACGGCTCTAACAGCTGTTGCACACTCCCTGTCAGGCAAGGTTGGGGAGACATATATTAAAACCAAATTATGTTGGCATTAACCCTCCTCCCCTGAAAGGCAAGTCTTATCCTCCTCTATATGTGGAAATATTGGACTCCACTGCCCATCTATCTGTGACAAGGAGTCTAAAACTACCTGTGCCTATGGTCGTATATCCTGAGATTTCAGATCCTCCCCATAAATAATATGCTCAAGGCCTTGAACAAAGTAGCAGCAGCAGGTATATAAATATAGCTTGCAATAAGCCTACAAAAAACATATATGTAAACATGCAACGCATTAGCATCAATATTGCAAACCTCCACGAAATGGCCAGGCATCAGTTTAGTGAAAACAGCTTTTAGCCTCTGTTGTCTTAATACTTAAAGCTCCCAAATGTTCGTTGGGCAATTCTACATAATGCAGCACCGTACGTCGCTTGAGCACTGTGCAGTCCGAGACACATTCCCACCACCGATACATTTTCCTCCTTCCTGCTCTGCTGTTTGTGGCAGTCAGTCATTACATCACGTTGGAGGTGATGAATTTAATCTCTCACCAGCCAAGGTCACGCTGCCCTGCCCATCAGTGCTGTATGTGGCAAAACCAAGCTATCATTACTATTGCTATTTCTTATACCTCCCTTCCAAACCCATGTCAGAAACAAAATGTGTACTCTGAGAGAACAGTCACCAACCTGCATGAGAGCAATTCAGAAATGTGACTGAAATCTGGTAGTTTTAGATTTTGATTCTGTGCAGATCAATAGCAAATCACCAGGGATTAGAGCTGTGAACAGAAATCAGCAGAACGTGATGAGCCTTTTCAGTCCAATCTACACTAAATTAGTCCAATGAGCAGTCCACCCTAGGAGCCTACCATGAGTGCTACGTAGCCCCATCCTGAAGCATAGCCAGGACCACCAGACCCAGCTGCTGCACTGAGAATGAACACATGCTGGTGGGGAACTCCTGAGAAATGCTAAGAGACAACCCTTCCCACATCACCCAGCTCCTTAGTCCTCTTTAATATACATCACACTCCTTGCCCTACTATGAAGGGCAAACACCAATTTGTTTAAGCCCTGCTTCATGTTTAGTTGCTTGTCTTATGTCTCTTTCTTTCACACTCATGATATGTTTCTGCATCCTCTTACCTTTTCTATTATTGCTCCTTCTCCGTTCTGACAAGTCAGTGCTTTCTCTTCCAGCCCAACTGTATCCCACACTCCTCAGTTGCTCAGTTTCCTTTCAAATATTCCTCTTCACACTTGAATCAGCAATTCCCTACTTTGTGCAAGAATGCTTTCATCTCTCACACCATTTGTCCCAGATCCTTCAGGGCTTTTGTATTCCATGAGATCATTGTCACTAGTATGGCAACTCTCTTCAAAACCCTACTTCCAGCTCTCTGTTCTTGAGTTTCAACTGTCTCCTCTGTATCTTCCCATTCCCTTCTACCTCCCCTTGTGAATCCATCTTTGAAAATCCTGTTTACAGAACACTTTTCTTTCCAACTCTTTTGCCCCCCAACATGCTAGCACCAACAACAATGTGCACATCTTTCGGTTCAGAAAGGGAACAGATGAAGGTTAACCTTCCTCTCTGGTTGCGTTAAACAAGCAACCAACTGTATCTGCTGCCACAAGCAGTCTTATCTTCTTAGCTATGTAATTCTAGGTCTCTGAACTCATTTACTGCAGTAGGATGACATATCTGTTCCTCTGGCCCCTGCCTGGGCTGTCAGCTTCAGCTCATTCCCACATCCACCTCAGAAACATCTGCCTAGATAGAAACCAGAAGATAGAATACGAGAAGGCAAAAGCCTTAGAGATTGAAATATCACGTTATTTTATGGAAACAAATTGCTGCTGGGCCAGAAGCTTTCAACAGGTTGTGGTGATCCATGTCAGCAGCTTTGCCCCAGATACCTTTTCTTTCCTGCTTCTTCCTGATCCACAAGAGCTAATATTGCATGTCAGTTGCTGTGCAGAACTGAGGCATGCTCCTCCAAAGGCTGACAAATGGCTTCCAAGTTGAGCCAAGAGGAATGACCTTCAGGTGACACATCCCCATGCTCTATGAAGCTCAGAGCACTGCCAGTGGCTTCCCTGGGCCAGGTGCTGGAGTTTTGGTCCTCTTATTAAAGCAGTACCTACATAGAAATGCAACGAAATAAGACATGAGCTGGTCCAGCTCCTCCTCCCCTTCCTCTCCTGGTGCCATTAGTTTCAGTCTCTTAAATAGCTGAATGATACAGGTTTAAATTGACCCAACCACCTTGATGTTAATACTTTAAATTATTAAGTCTTAGTTTTCTAATGCCAATAAATCATTTATATGTGCACATTTAATTAACAATCCAATCAGTAAAAACAACTTAGCATTTGCACAGCACATTTTATCAGAAGAACCAAAGACACATTACAACATTAATTAAGTGTAACAAATGCCCATGTGAGGCAGCAAAGTATTACCCTGCTTTGATATGTGGGGAAACTGAGGCAACACACTCTGGTGGATTTGCCCAAGGTTAATCCAGATGTTCACAATGAGGCACTAAAGAGAAAAAAGTAGGGAGAAATAGAGCTAAGATTTAACTCTTCTAATACACATTCCTCTTCTGAGTGGCAGCATTTACTTATTTGCTGATAGGAAATCAGTTCCTGCTGCATTCCTCTCCCAGACTAGGGTCACAAATCACTGTTCTCAAATACCTCAAAACTCAACCCAAACCTGCAACAGGCTGTCAGGTGAGGCTGAACACACTAGATCCAACATGACACCCAGACAAGGGGCTTAAAGAACACTTGATGAGCCTTCCCACCCCCAAATGCACATCTATGCACACATCTAAGCTCATGGGATGCAGTCACTTACTGAGCACTCATAGGTCTTAGACATACATCAGTGTCTGGTATCTCTCAAGCATTCCAGCACCTTATCCAACCCTTGGAGAGTTCACATGAGGCTCCCATGTCAGCAGCACAGGAGAAATTCCTGAATGACATTGATACTGCTCACAATGCACTGAACAGTTAACAGTGTCCCAATACCCTCATTCTTCTACAAACCAGTTTTTCAGGCCAAACTCTCTCCTCCCTCCCCACACCCAGGACATGACCTTCAACAGTGGTCCCAGACAATGGCAGCACCCACACAAGCATGCCAGCTTTGAGGACATGCTGCTTTGTGCCCTCAACGTACAGTACCAGATCCAGCAGTTTGTTTGCTTCCCCACTTTGGTGGAGAAAAACACAAGTTCCCAGGACTGAGGCTACAGTTGACAGCCAAATTGATTTGCCCAAGGTATCAGGGATGTTTTCTTGAGAGTGCCTGGCAACCATCTACAATTTGGTCCAAAACCCCATACTAGAGCAAGTCCAGCCTTATATTGTTTTCCAAAAATCATGAATTCTGCTCTGTATACAAATTAGATGCTGTGGAAGTGCTTCAGATTTCTCAGTTACGTGAATAAGCATTTCAGACCTAGATGGTGTTGGTCCCTTTAACCTAAGTGTGTACCTCTCAGCAGAGCTGGATGGATTTTCCAAGGTTCTCACAAACCAAGAAGAGCTCATCTCCTCAACATCACTGGCAACTGGATCTCTGTGATTAAGGGACCTGAGTATTGATACGGTCTGTCTTGTGCTGGTAGGATGCAGAGCATTCCTTCTCCGAGCAGAATGATGTACAAAGTGTTGCTTACATGAGAGTAATCATGGTCACAATCATAGTCACCAGCTCCTGCATGGCTCCCAATCTGAGACAGGGTGTGTGGAAGATTAAGTAACACAGAATTCAACTCATTAATGCAAGAGAGAGAAAGGCTTGACTAAGATTAAGGAATTAAAGCTACCCCAGCCTTAAGACAGGGTGGGTGGTGGGTAAAGTCCTCAGCTAACCTCTGGAAAAAGAGGTCTTGGAGACACGTAACTCATGGGAAAACGTGCTGGCCAGTGCTAGTGGGACAAGACAGGAAAACAAACAAACAATAAAACAAAAACATGCCAACAACTTACTAAACCCCTCACATGACACTGCACTTTCAAAGCCAAAGTGGAAGAACAATTAATGCACTACAGCCAGACATGGTGGCAGTGAATACAGAAGAAATGGTTAATCATTAGAGATGTCAGGAATGCTGAAGGAAGCCAAGCTGAGATAGGCTGGCTGGGTCAGCAAGAGGGGAACACATTTGGCAGAAACTCATGAAACAGCTGATGGACTGAGGAAATCAATTTATTTAAATCTGATAATGGATTCATACTCTGCTGTTGTTCATTTTATACAGTTTGGCTGTCAACTCTTTGGGGCAGGAAGCTGTCACTCGCTGTCTACTTGGACAACACCTAGTAAAGTGGATCTGCTGACTGTAGCTTCCTTGCACCATCCTAGTAAAAATCACCTCCACCTCTAAGCATGGCCTGACACAGAGATGCAACAAAGGCTCATGTTAAAGCAACCTGAATTCCAACATTTAAATCTGTATGCTTTAACTGTAATGACAGCACTTGACCACATCCACCCACTCATTTATAAGTGGGATCCCACTACCAAATTAAACCCAAACCTTGAGACTACAGTACCCCAAACCAACCAACTCAAATACTTTAAATCTGGACACAGGTTTGTTAATGGCTCTTGGAATATCTGTGCAGGGAAACTTGAGTGCTCAGTATCTGTGAAACACATTAACTAGTCTGGATGTTTTGCTCATGCCAGCTGGAGAAGGAGGGTAGTAGCTTCACTGCATCTGCACACCTCTGTTACTGGATGGGCCAGAAGTCTGGCAGCCCTGGAAATCAAAGCCTTTGTTTCTCTTTAAGCCAGGAACAGCATATTTAATAGCAACAGTAATAGAGTGATGGGTTGAAGTGCCAGCACTGAGGATGCTATCTGGTGGGGGTGGGTGGGGTGGTGGTATCTGGTGTGGAAACAACAGCATATGCCAGATGCTGCACCTCCAGCCGAGGCTGCAGGAAAGGAGGGTGGGGGATTACACATCTGCATAGAGAACAGAACTACAACAAATGGAGGGAAGTAGGGCATAGTGGGAAAGCAAAAAACTCATTCCTTGAAGCTGTTTCCACCCAAAGGGCCACAGATGCTTGGTAGTAAGAACTAAAGAGGGAAAGTTATCTGGCTTGCAAGGTTGCCCAGTTTGTAGCTGCATAAGACACCACAGGAAATGATATATTAAAAATAAAAAATTCTTATATTTTCTAAATGACCCATATATGTATGCCACAAGAAGTGAAATCACCAGGATCTGGTGAGAAAATAAAGGACAATTTGTTTATTGCAGCTAAACAACAACAACAAAAATAAAAAATCAATGCACCAACATTAACATTAGCATGTGCATAAGCCTCACAAAATTATACCTATACTAATGCTATGTATAACATATATCTGTTTGAGAAAGGGGACTTTGATTTAAGGCATGGAAGTTTAATTAAGGTAAAACAAAAATTTCCATTAATCTTGGAAGAATTCACAACCTGCTGCTCTCCTTCAGCATCCAATTCAGCTAATGTTATAACAGGATCTAGCTCAGCATTACACACCTGAAACCTCCCGCAATGCAGACAAGGCCGGGCAAGCTGTACCAAAACACATGGCCTTTTAAAGTCCTGAGAAATAGGAAGCTTTCTCTCCTCAAAATACTGCTTCAGAAATGCTTTCAGTGCAGATTTTTTATTTTTATTTTTTTTTTTACACAGAGTGGAGAGACCCTGGCCCAGGCAGTCCAGAGAAATGGTTGATGCCCCATCCCTGGAACCATTCCAGGTGAGGATGGACATGGCTCTGATCAACCTGCTCTAAGTTGCTGATGTCCCAGCAGGGAATCTGGACTAGATGGCCTTCGAAGGTCCTTTCCAACCCAAACATTCTATGATATCCAAACCTGCATTATATCACAAATGCAAGTTTACTATTGAGAAGTAACTATGTAAAATTCCAGTTATATTTACACCATCTCCCTGCACATATTCAAGTCACAGGGCTGTGTTAAAAAAAGTTGACTGTCTTCTGCTCCTATGATACAGGGAAAGGACAAGATGTAGCAGCAGAGCTGAGCATCCTCCCCCAGCCAGCAGAATCATCTCCTCTTCACCTACAGCCAAGAACAGGTTTAGAGCTGGCCTGGCTCACAGTCAGCATGGTCTCTGTACATCTATTATGATTGTACACAAAAGGGAGCTGAACTGGACTTTGAGCTGGGTCATGTCTGCAAGGCTGTTCAGAAGGGAGTAATCTTTCATTTGTAAACTGAAAGATGCTGCAATCTCTGAAAGAAGACACGCTGAAGCCCACAAGCCACTTTTGCAGGTCAGTTTTCAAAGTAAGGCCACACTGCAAAATACAAGCTGTGATTCCCAAATTGTACAGCTGGTACTGAAAACGACAGCAAATTGAATTTTAATAAGGCCTGACTGAACATAAGAGGTGAAGAACTTCGTTAAACAAAATCACATGGAGCCCAGATGATACACATGAGGTTGCTTCTCCAATATCCTACTACTGATACTTTCTCCATTATATTTATCTGGGGGGAGAAGGAAGTAGGAAGGGAAGACAGCTACGCCTTAGGTATTAAGAATGATGAGAGTACAGCTTTATAGCTTTAGTACAATAAATGCAAAGCATGACACCTTCCCTACTTTGTGCTGCAGAATGAACTATTCAAAAGATAATGATGAACTTTGCATCATCTAGGGGACTCAATTGTGCTCTGCTGCCTGCTTCCCTAATCCTATCCATCTAAAACACTCCTGAATCCAGAAGGATGAGTGAAACCAGCAACAAAAATACACCTGAGAAATCAGAAATCACTGGCTCATTCAGATGGTGAAATGCATTTTAGATTCAAAAACAAAGGAAGGAAGAAAAAAATAACCCACCAAGGACTGAGATTAAAGTCAGAAGAAAAATGTAGGATGTATTTAGACAAGTTCATTGATTGTGAGAGGGGGAAAAAAAATAATCGAAACTCAATACACAATTCTTACTAGGAAGAAGTTCCCTATTCTTTCATTCACCTTCCACTTTGCATCTCCTCAACTTGCCCTCCCCTAAGGAATACCAGGAGGCAGCCCCTGAATTCTAATCGCAGTTGCTGTTCTACTAAATCCAATAGATTTAAACAGGCAAAATTAGCAGGACTTGCCCATCAGGCATTCTCCACAGCACTGGATGAGAAGTCACCTGAAGCTCGAAATGAGCTTTCTTTTGTTTATGGCCTTTAAATAATTCAGAGAGGAGTTGTCAAGCTGAATCTGCAAAGCTCCCTTGACTTTGGACTTACGCTATTAGGCTGCCTGCCTGTTGTTTATAAAGACAAAAAGGCAAACGTTCTGGGATCATATGTCTGCACGGGAGGGGAGTCAAGGACTAGACGAACAAGGGCTGTCAGGACAGAAGTCATAAAGAAAACAGACGGGAAAGCAAGAGTAGGCAATAGGTGAAATACAGATGTACCAGCAGAGCAGCGAGAGCAAACTGCCAGTTTGGTCATGCTATAAATAAACAATGCTAGCGGTTTCTTATGGAATATGATGGCATTCTTTAGTAAGGAAACCCCCAAATGCAAATGGTAACTTTAATTAGCAATTAAAAGCACAGCTTCCCAGCTATACAGCTGCAGCCACCTCTCCCAGATCTGTCTCACTTCAGCAAACCAGTGCCAGTCGTCAGGCAGTGGGCCAGCACTTAATAACCACCCCAAACCTCAGTGAGAGTGATTTCATCCTTCCTCTCTGTCTTCCCCTTATTCTGGGCTCTCTGGGCACATGTATTTACTAGGTCTTGCCTGGGGACACCAGCAAACCACAGGAGATGGTCTCTGGCATCCCAGGGAGCTCCCAAATTCCAAGGTGCCTTTTAGATTTTTTTTTTTTTTTATGACTCTAGGGCACACACACAGCTTTGATGGGGTTTTGCACAGTCATTTTCAATCACATCTGCAAACCTGGCTTTATAGCAAATCGCTGATTCTTGAAGCAGTGAGAAGAATTGAGAGGGAAAGAGACGTGCAGCCCTGCTCCACCCATGCACATCTCCCCAAGCAGAACATAATCGCCTCTGCAGCCTGTTTGCACTTTTAAAGAAAAAGAGTATTTTTATACAAAAACCATTAACTGTGATTACAGTCTTGCTTTCAACTACTGTACTGGATTAACTCTTAGCAATTACACTTAGTTCTGGATGCTGCAGACAAAACCCTGCCCAAGGGCTGTCTCCATGTGGTGGGACATCGTGGTTGGGCAGCAGAGGCACTGCCGAGGATGCTGCAGGAGCTGTCTTGGCACATTATAGGATGATAAATGTGTATGGAGGGGAACGATCTGGTTTAGCTGGCTCTCCTAAAGCAGACAGAGACCTCCACTTCACTCTAGGAAGACTGCCACTGTGGACAAAACACATATCTTTTGCCCATGACTGGTCCCAATGGGTACCAGCAGCTTCCAGTCCTGTAAAATTTCATGATTAAACCAGCTTTTTATTACACTGCCTTTTATTCCCAGGCTCCTGACCATAGCAAATCCTAAATGAAACATGATGTAACACATGCAAATAAGTGGAAGAGGATTCCAACAATAGGAAAATATAATTGAGAAAGTTTAACTCAAAAAGTCAAAATAATTCTAGCCAGAAGAAAGAGAAGCTGCACTGGGCAAGCATAGCTGCCCAACCATCTGAAACACAGCACTGACAGCTCCTTTCTGCCCTGCTCCCTGACCACCAGCTAACAGCAGGGCCTGAAGCTGCAGTGCCATTAATAAATGCCTCAATCTCCTGGCCTTGAATATGCTCCTCAAGTCCAGGCAACAACTTGCCAACAGTGGGCTGTGTGCCAGCATCCCTACAGCAAGGCCATTAAAAAGCAAGCTGCTTTTCGTTCCTTTCTTATTAAAAAAAATAATTAAATGAGGTATGTGCATCTGAAATAAGTTGCCAGCTCCCAAATGTCACTGATCACAGCCTCATCTCAGGTAGGAATCCAAAATAAAGTGAGGGGCTGTCAAGCTCACACATCACAGCCTAGAAGCAAGCCCTTGCATTAGCAGCTTAGAACAACATGCTCTTTCTGAAAGGACAAAAAAAACCAAAACCAAACAGATGACACCTTTATTCCATTCTATGCTGGAAGTAGAGATTTAGAACAACCTGATGGCTCTACACATTTCCCACTGGAAAAGGGAGATGAAAAAGATGACCATGCTTTTAACTCTTAAAAGCATGGTTTTGCTGTTATCACTGCACTGGCAGCATGCAGTTGGGGCTGGGGCAGCAAGGGAAATGGTGAACAAACAGCTGCCCAATGTGCTCAGGTATCTAGGGCCTCGGCTGGTCCTCCTCTGGGTTTCCAAAAAGGAAAGCAAGCAGCATTAAGGTACTTCAATTTTCCATCCTGGCCACTACACAAACTCAGCAGCTGCTCAGTTACTGGCAGACCTTTAAGACATCAGAGGCTTCTGCAGGTGGAATGAGTCCTCCTTATTGAATGCCAAAATAATTTCTAGCTAATATACTACATGGATTTAACCTACTATTTTATTAAAAAAAAACCCCAAAAAACAGAAAGCATTTTACTTTCTAATGAGCCAGAAAATGCAGAAGAACCATCATTCCTCCTATTATGCACTCACAAGCATCTCACACTTGTGGTTTCTCACTGCAAAAGGTCTTCAATAAAGTGAGATCTGGGCAATGTTCAACATCACTGTTTAAGGACAATTCAATCATCTTTGTTCTGGATTAAAGTCTTGCTCCTGATTAATCTTAACAGAGCAATGAATAGAAAATCCACATTGCAGGAAGTAGGAAAGATTTTATCTTTAAAAACTCAATTCACAGGTAAAATCATCTCTCTTACAATGGATAATTCTGCTACTTTTCGAGTTATTTTCACACAGTGGGTATATAAAAAAAAAAAATTATCTCTAGATGTCTCAAATTGAAATGACTGTTTTTGATGCTCCCTGTCATTTTGAATGCATGCAAAGACTAACAATACTGCATCAAAAAGAGGAGCTCAACAATCAAGGAAACCATTAAGCTACCAACAGCACTAATAGCAAAAGAAGAAGTTTAAAAAGACTCAAGTACATAGAAAAAATAAATTAATGTAATTTTCCTACTGGTATTATAGGAGTGAACAAAACCCCTTGTGTTGTGACACTACCTCTGATTTTATAATATCCTTTGGCTACAGAAATACTAGAATACAAACTGAGATCTGCTGACAACAGGAAGACAAATAAGCACTTCTGGCATTTGATTTTTTTTCCCCCTTCTTTGCTAATCTGCTTCATCCTCCCTCGATTTTTAGATATTCTTTCTGAAGAAATCTCTGTTAACTCGCTCCTCAACAGGCACCAAGGAACTGAAGCTGACTCATGTGGCAGGCACCCCTCAATTTTTCTCTTGTCTTGACAACGTCTCAAATGTTTCAGAGCAGAGATAGCGAGAATCAGACCAAAATACAGTGGATATAAGAAAATAAAAATAACGGTCCTCTGTCAGGAAACCAGATGACCAATTTATTGCCACAGCAAACTCATGTGCACTGCTACAATAAGCAGAAAAGCTCCCACAAAGAGTTTATGATCATCTACTGCCCTAGCTATAGCTTCCTAGGAAGAAAGAAATGATAGTATAAAGAAATGGTCTCAAAAAAGCCCCCCACACAGCACATACACAGTATGCATTTGCCTGGTTAAGAAGAGACAGAGACTGGGGCTTGGCACATGTCACATTCATTACTTCATTAACTTTGATTTGTAGCAAGCTGGGCTCAAATTCCACATTCATCTGTTATCTGAAACTAATACGGAAGCCCCAGCTTGGCTGAGCATACACTTGTCTGCATTATAAACCCACCTCAGACCCACTAAGAAAAACAACAAACTTAAAAAATCTGTACAAAAATGAGTTTCATAGCTCCCCTCCCCACTCCAGAATGGGTAATTCCCAGGTTCAAGGATCTACAAGAGCCAGAGGTTTAGTGACTGTGGTGGGCTTAGGAGAAGACAACTTTCCTTGCCCCAGCTTCCATGCTTAGACAGCTCTGCCCTCAGTGGAAAACCAAGGAGCCAGAAGACAGAAGAAGAGGAATGGCTGCAGGGATGGCCAGGAAATATGGAGAGTACCTGAGCTTGTGTTCAAGGATATGTTGGGAAAGTGGACAAATTGCATCCCTTCACCCTGATCTGTACATCTAGCCAAACATTTATCCAAAAGAAATCTCCAAAGCATTATTTTTCTTATGCAAAGATCTGAGCATCAGTAGAGTGATTCTTCACAGCATGGATCTTTACTTGCTTTTGGCTAGGTAAATATATATGTATATATATATTTATATTTGGCTATGTAAATATATATATATACATATCAAGTTTTGAAACAAAGCAAACTCCCAAGCTCCCAGTGTAGGCTGCTGCCTACTATAACACTAGAAGTAAAGTTTCACAAACTGCTAACTCCTGTTCTACTTCAGATTTTCACACATTTCCCAACAATTTGAATTTCTTCTGCATTGTCAAGCCAAGCATGAACCGAACAAAACAGAAAGCCAACAATGAGATGAATCCTCCCGTACTAAATAAGGACATTTGTATTTTGCTTTCAGCTTGCTTTCTCTGCTTTTTTTTTTTATTATTATTTCTGATCCATATTTATCTTTTCAAATTCTGGAGCTAACATGCAAATTGTGAACCAAGGCACACACAGAAACACTATTAACCTCCTATTTTAATCAAGGATATTTCAATCTAAATGAGTCAAGACAACCCCCAAGCACATATTCCCCAGACTAGACCAGCCTGCTGTTATTCAGTCATCAGAAGAAACCTGGCCAGAGCAGTCTGCTTTGTACGAGGTCTTTCTTGGAAGAAAAAGGCAATGAGGTCTCAACTAGGTGATGAGGTGATCAACCTAGAAACTAGGAAGAAACAAAATCACATATGCCTCATTTACATCAGGATGCTTGGCTAGCCATGCTGAGCCTTTGCCAGTTGATTCACATGCTATCTGCGGATTACAGGTAAAAGGAGCTTCAAAAATTATTATTTATTTAATGCATCTCAACCAATCTTTCCTCCCAGTATATGTCATGTTGCTTATCTCCCCTCCAGTATTTCTCATTATAAATAAATGTGAAACAATTCACAGGCTCACCTGCCAGCTCCCGAGGCTGCTCCAGCTACACTGCTCTGCTTAACTTAGTGCTCTCTGCAGTCAGAGTAAAACTAGAAAATCCACTACTGCACCAAACAGCTCACTCCTCTCCAGCTTTATCAGTTAGGTAAGACTTTCAGAAGTGATTATTATATACAATAACATATAAAAGACATAATTGTTGGAAGCAGCAGTTCCATCACAGAATTCAGAGCACTTTGGGCAACTCCATTTAGTCCTGAATTTAAAAATATATCTTTGTCAAAAAAGGTACTCATTAAATTACTAAACATGATTTTCCTGCCATACTGGCTTTCTCTTCCTCAGGAAGAGATTATTATTACAGTTTGGTGTGTATCCCATATAAAATAATTACCTATCCTAATTAGGTATCCAGGTAGTTTCGATTCACACACATGATCACTTTCAAAGGAGCAACCGTTTTCATTCTGTGCACACAGCCAGCTCATTCAGCATGAGCTAGAATTAGATCAGAACACCAGCAAAAGGAAACGAAGTCTTAAAGAGGTTAAAAGGATGAAAATCTGTGTTGCAGCTAGAAAACCAGTCCGAGCAGTTGCTTTTACAAGGAGTGACATAAAAGCCTTAATTCTTGCTTTACTAACATGCAGCGCAATTGGCATTAAGCTGGTCACAAGTTACTGGGTTTCAAAAACACGTTGGGGTTTTGTTACTGATAACAGAAAGGCAGAAAGCATATTAAAAGCTCCAGAATAGTTGCCTGAAGACAAACAGTAACTGTATTAATGCAGACCTACACAAAGTAAAGCTTCTGCAGAGAAAACCACCTGTGCATAAATGCTTCTACTTCCATTTCACCCAGAGGTTAAGTTATTTGATCAAAATCTTGCTCTGAAAAGAAAAAAAATCAGTTCATATTTTTTCCACCTCATTTAGACTCTGTAAAACATTAATTCCTGCCATTAAAAGTGCTTAATTAGGAGCACTAGAGCAGAAGGTTGGTGCAGCTCATAAGCTGCGACTACTGAATAGTGGTGGCCTGGCAGGACTTGCCATCAGTAGATGCACTGAACAATGGAGAGGAGGAAAAAAAAAAAAAAGACAGTATTTTAAGGTTACTTTGACTGTAATGGAAGCGAGGTTATAAACCCACCTTCAAACAGCAGCGACAGCAGACCACCAGCGGCGAGGGCTTCTAACACCCTCGGCATGGGAATTCTGCTGCCGCACTGAAGCCGACTTCAAAGGCAATGGTTAGCCCAATGCCAATGGCTTTTCACAACCTACTTCAGCCTCACTTTGCTCTTGCTGGTCTGGAACCAGAGTCCTCTTATAGCACTAAGTACTGAGAACTGCAGCTTTATCCCTGCAGCTCCTCTCTTAAATGGCTCTCTTCATCTGCTCATAAAACACTGAACAGCGCCCAACTTAGTGAGATGAGCTCAGAGAATTCAGACTACACCTCTCCCACACTTGGTGCCAACCAAAGACTTCAGCAGATAGATGGCACTTAAAAGAAAAACAAAACAAACAAACCCCACCAAACCACCAACCACCACGAACCTAGCAGTGGAAAGGGTAGCAAAGGCTGCTCACACAGGAGATGCTATGACTCAGAGAAGACCAGCTTTGACTGAAGCTTGAGATCAAACAAGAGATGATGGCTCAGTACTTGCTAAAACTTGCCTGCTCCTACAGGACTTGCTGCTTTCAGGGAGCTCTGCTCCAGGACACTGAAAATACATCATAAAACCTCCAGAATAATACTAGGTATAAGACTTCCTGGCCAAAGGCTACATGTTGTAGGGGAAGAGGGTGAGCACGCCAGCCACCTTTCATCCCCAGGGCAACAGAGGGCAAAATAGAGGAGTATGTTGTCCACTCCTGAGCTCCCCAGTTCAAGAAAGACAAGGAACTACTGGAGAGAGGCTACAAAGATGCTGATGGAACTGGAGCATACCTGTGCTGAGGAAAGCCTGTGGGATCTGAGGCTGTTAAGCCTGAAAAACACTGACAGGGGATCTTCTCAAGAGGCAATAGATAGAAACAAGAAATTCAACCTAAACATGAGGAAAAATCTTTTTTCCTGCGAGGATGCCAAAGCCTGGCCCAGGCTCCCCAGAGAGGTTGGGGAGTCTCCTCTGGAGAGATTCCAAACCCACCTGGACAATGCAATCCTGGGTGCTCTGCCCTGGGTTACCTTGCTGGCACAGGGGGGTTGGATGAAATGATCTCCAGCCCCTACCATGCTGGGGTTCTGTGAAATGCCCACAAGAAAAAGGCACAACATGCTAAGAACAAGCACAACAAGATAATAGCTCACAACACATTATAAACAGGTTTCCAGGCATCATTTAAAAAACAAACAAACAAAAAAAACCCCAAAAAACAACCCCCAAAATATCATCCAACCCCCAAACCTCAGAGCAGGCTAATCAATTATTTAAGCATCATCTCTAGAACCCCAGCAGGGTATATATCAGAGTTCAGAGCAAGGGGCCCAACAGCAGCACGGGAGAAGTCAGGTAGGAAGGAAAAAGCAGTTGTCCAATTATTTAATTCTAAAAGCAAATGCTCTCTCTATAAGAATCTGTTCTTCTCTCTCCATCTCAATATATAATATAAGGGTGGCCCCGAGTATCACCCTTACACAAATAACTTTCTATTATATTGTGCTGTTTGGGATTTAGCTTAGACAAAGGGCCTCATGATACCTACTGCTGCACTTCAGCTTGAACCTTATAACATTATGAATCAGGAGGGAGTTGGGGATGGAGTCAGAAGTGAAGTCCAGGTTTCAGGTGAATTTCTGACTTGGATTCATCTGTTATAAAACTCATACTTGCATAAAGAATTGATGGTTACTAAAGCAGCAGAGTCCCAACAGGAGAGAAACATCCACTTACAAGCTTAATGACATCTGCAGAGAGACTTCTTGGCGTCCCCAGTTCACAGAGTGTATCATAGCAATACAATTTGTGATTGCATCAGGATGCTCTTATTTTTTAAAGCCTAAGAAACAACAAGACCCTTCTCGGACCTCTGCTCACACTGGCAATGAACTGCAATCCATTATCTCTACAGCTGCACCATCGGGATCAGCTACAGGAACTGTAATGTCAACAGCACTCAGAGTGATGTTGACCACTATGTCATTCACTTGCTGTGGGGAAGAGATTAATAAGGAGGATCTCAGTCCCATCTACAGTACTCTGCCTACTTCTCTTGGCATCAGAAGAGACAGACTGGTAAGCAAATATTCTCTGTAAAAGTCTAAAAGAGTAAATGCTGTTTTCATTCAAGAAATGTGTGACTTTGATCTGCCTTCACTTCAAAAACAAACCAAAAAACCCCACATCAACCCCTTGGCAATTTTCTGTGATTATGCGAGGGGGGGAAAAAAAAAAATAAAGCATGCCTCACCTTGCAGAAGGAGAGAGAAATTGAGTTTGCAAATGTAAACTGAAAACCAAAAAAAGAAGAAAAAGCTGAGCTGCCTACATTTCTTGGGGAAGCTATTTTTAAAATAGAAGCTGGAATGATAACAGAGTGCTGCAGTACCACAGGGGACCTGAACTTCCAGAGCCGAACAAAAGTGACAGACTCACCCCCTCTGTTCGCAGCGGTGGCAGGACCAGCTGCTCTGCTTCTAGAAAAAGAAGAGTTAACACAGGCTCTGAGGTACCAGCTACCTGCTGGCATGCCACCTTGAGCCCTCTAACAGCAAAATAAATGGTGCAATACACTTCCCTCCCCTAAAGGCAGGGGTCAGGGTTACCAGAGTTATCAAGGTTTCCTTCACCCTCAACTGCAACGACAGACTGCCCTCCGAGGTTATCCTGCAAGGAGGGAGAAGGCAATAAGGAAGAAAAACCCCAACACATTTGTCAATGTTTTTCTTCTTCTACAGAAGACTCAAAATTAAACACTTTCTCCCAAAGCCTGTCATTTGCATAATCACATTATCAAGATGGTCTTTCACATGGACTGAGCTGTCAACACACTGAGATTTCAATATAATGCATGAACTGCTAATAATGAAGTATGGTGGGTTTTTTTCCCCACTAAGTTCTCTGCAGTTCAACTTTGAGAATTGTGATGAGGAATAAAATCCTGTTAGTCACCTGAGGATTTTTTAATTAATTCTCCTTAGCCACAGGAAAAAAAAAACCAAAGAGCTCAAAATAAACATGTGAAGAGAATGCATATAGCACAAAGATGTATATGCAGTGAACTTGTGACATCTTTTTTCTGCAAGGTAGAAATTATTCTGAATATGAAAATAGTTTTCAAGCATCTTATAAAACAATATACATAAGCAATATGCTAAAATTTGGGAAAACCCCAAGCATGTATTATATGCCTCTTGATATTCTGGGTTCCACTTGTTTTTAAGAAAGATTTTTAAATTAGTAAGGTGTCAACAAGCATTCAAAAGGTAGGATGGAACTTAAATACATTTACTACCCAAGGAAAGTGTAAACCAGCAAAGAGAGCCATAGAAAACATGTTTAAGGCACTGCCAGAGAGCGGAGGGCACGTCAAGAGTGGGAAGCTGTCACACATAGAGGTGTGATCTCCACAGCTAGGGGGCTCCTCCAGCTTCTACAGAATGGAGGAAAATCTTTGAAGATTTTGAGGAGGGGGAGAAAAGCCAGGAGAATAAACCTGATTGTATGATTGAAGTTACATCTTTCAGCACTGTTTGTTTTTTGGTTGGTTGGGTTTTTTGTTTGTTTGCTTTTCCTTTGTTTTTTTTTTTTTTTTTTTCCCTTTTTATCTTTTTTTTTTTTTTCCTTTTGTTTTTG
>JAOEGS010022139.1:102094-112105 GCA_025447755.1 Corythornis vintsioides | reverse complement strand
AATCAGGTTAGTGTTTTGGTGGATTCCAAAATCCACCAAAACACTAACCTGATTCTGAACCTGGGAACCTGTAATATCTGTGTCACCTGACAATTAAGAATAGTAGACTTTTCAAATATTTTCTAATTTAGTGTTGTTACCTTTTCTTGGGAAGTGCTTTAGGCTTAGAATTTATGTATAAGCTAAGAAACAGTAAGAACAATTCTTTTGTCAGGCTGTATCAGAATTCATAATTAGGATCATCCTTAAACCAATGAGAAAACTTTTACTTTTTGACCATCCACATTATAAACCTGTCACTGGAGCAAATTGCTTGAATATATTTCTTAGCCTGTCAGATGTGTCGGGGTGTTTAGAGCTTAATTATAGCACTGACATTAAAAAATACTGTCTTAGAGTACAAATGCTACTATTCCTTGTTTCTTTCTTCTGTTTCCTATTATTTCAAGCAAGCCTTAAGAAAAGACTATACCAAACACTGGAAGATGACTGATTCTCATGCAAGAAGGGAACCTGAAATAGCATTTTGCCCAGGAAACAATAAGCCCAGATAGCATGCCTCCTATGCCAAATGCAAATGTGGGGTAGTAAAACGTATTTCACAGTTAATAGATAGAACTAATATAGGCACACAGACTCAAATGTGTATGAAAAACTGACAACAAAGCTCAGTACCCATGAAAATCAGCAGAACTCATGCATCATAGAACCATAGAATGGCTAAGGCTGGAAGGGACCTCCAAAGGTCATCTAGTGCAGCCCCCCTGCAGTCAAACAGTGAACCTTTCTTTGAAAAGATCTTCTGGATGAAACATTTGCTTTCACATCCCTTTTTTTCCCATCACAGAAACAATCTCCCATTACTCCAGGTGTCTCTGCAGTTATTAGTAATCCTTAGGTAGACTGAAGAGTATTGAAAATAACCAGTATAATCAGCACATTCTTAAAACCTGACTGTAGTGGTACCTTAGGACAAGTTATATTAATTTCTAAAGCCAGAACATAAAAGGGATCTTTCTTACCCTGAGCACCTTTTATTAAGATGTTACCAGACTTCATTGTAGAAGAAAGGAGCAGGTAAAACATCCACAGTTTTCTTGTCTGATTCCAATAACTATAATATTTTATTATTTTTTTTTCTGATTGGAGTTATGGAATAGGAATAAATGAGATCCAAAGTACAGGAAGTTATAGGTTAAGCAGAATAAGATGATACTGCTTTGCTTCAATATCTGCTTTTTCTTCCATAATAATAGGCTAAATAGAAAAGGTATAGTAAGAAAATGAAAACTAAAATAAGCACATACACCGATAAAAAGAAATATGTATTTATTGCTCCTGCTTAGATCTTAAGGCTCCCATTGTTCCACAGAAAGAGAGTCTTTAGTTTAAACTCTTCTCATATATGCTCCAAATACTTCAAAAGGAAATATTCATTATTTGAGCTTTGATGTCCTTTTCAAACAGCTGAATGGCACAGCACTTTTGCTTATCTTTACAGCCCACTTCCATGGGTAGCTGTTTTGTTCTCTTCAGTTTAGCCAGACAGTATATATGCAACTGTCTCCAGTAGTTTCTCTAACAGTGAGTCGTCCAGTTCCCAAATCACTTCTTCATCTTTATTCACAAGACCTCAGCATTGTGCATGAGGATGGTGGCACAGTATGCTGCCAAAATATACTCTATATGACAGTAGTACTCCAGATTTTCTGCAACCTGCATTTTCCTTATCATACAACAATGGCAGTCTTTGCAGGATGTTCTCTACTGCAATAAGAAGATGTTTCACAGAAGATTCATTAAGACACCATGGAGGCCAGAAAACAAAGGTATATAAATATTCACAGGAAGAATTTCCAATCTCTTAAATCTTCTTCTATTCTACATATAGCAGAAGCATTTTCTGGACATTAACTTGTCTGGCATGTTTTATTTCCTCTCCATTGTCCCTTTGCTCTATCTTTTTTTGGACCTTCAGCACTGTATAAGAACATACTTTGGGTTAATTGCAGGGTTAATGGGTGCTCTTCAGAGAATCGTTAAGCACACTAAGCCCCACAACCCTTGCCTGCCTGTCATTGTTATGTTTTATAGATTAACTTGGATTTCACTTATGCATCCCTATTGTGTTTACAGAGGTACTAGATTAGATACTAATTGACAGATTAACATGAAAAGCCTTAATTGTTCCATGCTCTAACAGTCTAGGATTCATTGACTCGGAGCATACTTAGATGGCTTCTTCATGCTTCTGAGCATTTACTAAATACACAATTTGTGGGAAAATAATGGAAGATTGATGAAGAAATTGTAAACACTTGAGTGAGGATCAAGAAGGCTAAGTGCAATGTCCTCCATCTTGGTCAGGACAATCCCAAGCACTGATGTAGGCTGGGCAGTGACTGTCTTGAGAGAAGCCCTGAAGAAAAGGACCTGCGGGGTACTGGTAGATGAGAAGCTCAACGTGAGCCATCAGCGTGCTCTTGCAGCCCAGAAAGCCAATCACACCCTGGGCTGAATCAGGAGAAGCATGGCCAGCAGGTTGAGGGAGGTGATTCTCCCCCTCTTCTCCACTCTCATGAGACCTCACCTGGAGCATTGTATCCAGAGCTGGAGCCCCTGTTATAAGAACGATCTGGAACACGTCCAGAGGATGATCAGAGGGCTACAGCACCTCTCCTGTGAAGACAGACTGAGAACACTGATCACCACCCTCTGGACTCTATTGTCCAACCAGTTACTAATCCATCTTGCTATCTGCTCTTCTATCCCACACTTCCTGAGCTTCTCCACAAGGATGTTATGGGAGACTGTGTCAAAAGCCTCTCTCAGGTCAAGACAGACACATCCACTGGTCTCCCTGTATCTATCCATCCAGTTACAATACCATAGAAGGCTATTAGATTAGTCAAGCATGACTTCCCCTTGGTAAATCCATGCTGACTACTCCTGATAACCCTCTTCTCTTGCATGTGCCTAGAGATGACCTCAAGAATGAGCCTCTCCACTGTTTTTCCAAGGATGGAGGTAGGACTGACTGGTCTATAGTTTTCAGGGATCTCCTTCTTGCCCTTTTTGAGGACCAGAGTGACATTGGCTTTCCTCCAGTCCTCAAATTGTTTCAATCCTTAGGAAAAAAAAAAGGTGGACATCCTACTTCTGACTTGCTACTACTACTACTTTTAAGCTACTTTTAAGCTTTAAAAATGTTATGCCCTTTATTTCCTTATTTACAGATATATGGAACCTACAGAGGACATGGTTATTGTAAATTGACACTTTTTAACAAAGGGACTTAAAAAGTCAGACTTCTAGCAATATTTTCTCACTTTATTCCTAGTTGTTGTCATATTTATTTGTATGACAAATAGCACAGTTGAACCTAAGGTACTCAATGTCTTTTTTTATCTTAGCCATCACCAACAAAGTCTTCCAGGCCTTTCTGCCTAATGATAAGGTTCAGGGAAGAGATGGTCTACCAGGAGTGGAAGAGGATCAAGTGAGTGACTGCTTGAGAAGTCTCAAACTGTGTAAGTCTGTAGCAACTGATGTATCTGGGGATACTAAGAAAGCTGACTGCTATCACTGTGACACTATCATAATTAAAAGATTGTTTAAAAAGGGAAGACCCACAATGGCTGAAGAAAAACAAAGGTGGAACTTACCCTCAAAAAAAGGAATGAGGAATGATTGACTCAGGGACCTACACATTGCTTTGCCTCACTTTAGTGCCCACAAAATTATAAAGTGAGTCCTCTTGCTGCATATTCTGGGCAGATAAAGGAATTAAAAGGTAACTGGAAATAACCAGCATGCATTTACCAAGGATGAATGAGGTAAAAGCAAACTGTTTGCCTTCTGTGATGGAATGTCTAGATTTGTGAATGAGGAAGGAGCATTGGATGTCAATTAACTTGACATTATCAAGGCTTTCCACATGGTGTCTCACAGCATCCTTAAGACCAAGTTAGAATACTATGAACAAGATGGATGGCTTACTAAACAGGTAAAAGTGGTTCAAAACTGTATTGATAAACAATCTGTGCTACACTTGGATGCTGGTTGAAAGCAGAGTACCACAGGAGTCTATAGTAGTTTAATAGCATTATCAATTACCTGGAAGAGATGAAGTGACCTCTCATTAAGTTCCTAGAGTATTCCAAACTGAGGTGAACTGTCATGTTCAGAAGCAAGGCATAAATTCAGAGAAGGGGAGAAAGGCTGGAGAAATGAGCTATCAGGAACTGCAGGGAAGTCTACAAGGGCATATGATATTTCTGGCAATTTTGAGTGGATATTTCTGGCAATTTTGAGTGGACTAACCCTGCAGCAGCACAGGATGGAGACTGGATGACTATGGAGCAATTTTGCTGATGGTAGGAAATGAGAGACAACAGATAAAAATCGAAACAAGAGAGGTTCAGTTTGATGAAACATTTTCACTGTGAGGATATTCAAGCAGTGTCTCAGGCTACCCAGAGAGGTTATGCAGTCTCCAACCTTAGAGGCTTTAAAGAATTAAGTGAATAAAGCCCTGAGCAACCTGGTCTTATGTCAGTGTTGGCCCTGCTTTAACCTGTATGTTGAATTAGACCTCCTGTTGTGCCTTTCAACCTACTGTGATTCCAGGTGTTAGAAACAAATGACTGTGTAACTACCCCTACCCTTAAGCACATATACATTTAGTCTTTCTGCTTAAAAAAGCAAAAACACTGAAAGATTGCACAACCTCTGCAGACCTCGATTGTCAAATATAATCCACTGATCTATATAGTGCCAGAATAAAGTCTGTCACTACTAAGCTGTTGTGTCTCTTTTTTAAAATTCCCATTTTGTGCAGTAAGAGGGTTCAAAATTTTACACCTAAATTCAGTTGTCGTTTCCCTAGGAAATATCAAAGAACACTCAAGTCTTTAGAATTGGAAAATAATTAATGTTCAAATCAAAAGACATTTAACAGAATTTTCTATCCTTAACAGGGGTGGGGCGTTGGGGGAGGGGGGGGCGTGTGTGTGGAATTGATATTGAATATTCTATTTTACTCCACACATATTATGTCAGTCATCTGCTTCATAAATAGAGTAAGCAGGAAAAAAAGGAGGCATTTTGCCAAGCAGAGATGACCCATGAATACAGAACTATGATTAGCTTCCTTTGAATAAATTAACAGTAATGAAGTAAGATACATTTATTAAATATTAATTACACACTTAGCTATAGCATCTTCCTACAGACCTAAACAGCTCAAGGAGCCTACTCACTTGCTTCCCTACTCACATTACTTATATGTAGCATCACTAGTAATCTCAGTGACATTTAAAGAGAATGTTTCCTTTCAGTGCAATATTGTATTTCAATTAGTAATTTTAAAGTATGTGAGTGTAGGAGGCTTTGGTCTCAGAAATTCACGTTTATCTGAGCCTTCCAGACCTCTCAAGTATAGGAGACAGGGCCAAAAAATCCCTAAAGATTTTCTTTTCTCTTACATTTTTCTGAACTGCCCTCTTGGAAAGAGTGGGAATGGAATTGACCTGTATGTAGTCCATCTCTCACTGGTAGGTGAAGCCACTAAGAAAGTAATGCCAGGAAAGCTACAGCAAAACAGCATGCCTGCCAAAATCCTGAAGCCTTTGCAACTAGGCTTTGAGCCAGGCCATAGCATTCAGAAAGCAACAGCTGCATTAAAAGTTTGTCTCCCTGTGGCAATGGATTTACTATTTCTCAATGCTGAAATTACTCAAACTCTCCCTAGTCTCAATCAGTCAGTCCCTCAGGGTTGCTGTCCCACTTAAGTGACATTTATAAAAGCAGCTTTTATAGTTGTACAGTGAGAATCCAAAGAGTAGTGATGGTAAACTCTTTATTAAAGACTAGTGGAAAAAACACTAAACAGGGTTACAGTTGCACCACTTTTAAGAGATGTATGGGTTTATTTTGGATTATGAGAAATCCTGTTCTATACTGGTTTAGATTGCAAGTGAACATGAAAGACCTGTGAATGTGCAATGACACTATCCATATCAGATAGCTTATGAAACCACCTAGTCCTGGAAGTCCAGAAGGACCAGATCCCTGCCAACTGACTCCAGAAACATGCATGGACAGCCTCATCCTCCTGGGCTCCAGGACACCTTATGCAGTACCTGACTTCAACAGTTAACAGCTGAAGCTGAGACAAGACCTGACATCATTTCCTACTACAGGCTAGTTAAATGACAGTTAATAAATTTATGAGTTGTTCCAGTAATTATTTTTAAAACCATTCCATTAAATGAATTTATGAATTTTATTTGTGCCTTGATTCTATTGTTACTTGGGGTATCCTAGTACTTCCAGCCACAGTGTCTACTGTTGACTTACCTGGCAGTCAAGAAACTCAAGGAAAAATTCCAGTTAGAAAAGTCCTTAGAAGAAATGCAACTTTAATCATCTCATGAATTCATAACCAGGACTTGAATTTTTTGAAGGAAAAAGGAGTCACTCTACTTTTTGTGGTGAAAAGAGAAAATAATGCTATAAAGTCCTACAGTTTAGTAAAGACTTTCTAGATAACCACCCTACAATAACCCTACTCTACATGTCCACTGTTAAATCATGTCCCTAAGCACCATATCTGCACCACTTTCAAACATGGCCAGGAATGGGGATTCAGCCAGTTGCCTGGGCAGGCTGTTCCAATGCCTGACAATGCTTTCAGTGAAAAAAAATCTTCCTAATGTCCAGTTTAAACCTCCCGTGGTGCAACTTGAGGTAATTTTGTCTTGTCCTGTGTATTGGGTCTGACTGAGCTGGAGTTCATTTTCCCCACAGCAGCCCTCCCAGTGCTGTGCTTTGCATTGAGACCTGGAAAGGTTCTGATAACATACTTGGGTCATTGCTGCTGCTGGGCAGGGCTCACACAGCACAAGGCTGGTTTTCCAACATTCCCCCCGTTGGTGGGATGGGGTGACAAGAGCTCGGGAGGGGACACAACTGGGACAGCTGTACCAGACTGAACACACTGTATGATGTCAGCTGAACTATAAAAGCTAGAAAAGGAGGGTAGTGGTGGTGGTGGTGGTGGTGGTGGTGGTGGGGCACCCACTTGTCCTCTAGAGCAACCATTACAGATTTGGAGCCCTGTTTTTGAGAAAATGGGCCAGACATCACCTGCTGATGGGAAGTAGAGAATAAATGTTTGGGGTTTTTTGTTCCATGGTCACAGTCTTGCTTCACTTCTCATTAATCTGCCTTTGTCTTAACCTATAAGTTTCATCTTATTTTCTCCCCCTGGTCCAGCTGAAATGAGAAGTGGGAAGGGATAATGATAGAGTGGCTTGGTGGGCACCTGGCATCCAGCCAATATCAAAACACCATGATGTATAAATCAAAGTTGTGGAATGAATGCTTAGAATTTTAAGAATACTTGTTAAAGTTAGTGAAAAACCCATGCTTGCCCTCTAGCTTTCTTGTGTCATTATAAATAATAATTATAAATAAGAGACATTGAAATCTTTTAGGGACCTATTGGCTCATGCACTGATTTTGGGTCTGATGTTGGAAACATCTAGAAATATCTAGGTCTCTTCTGCCCCAGACATATTCTGCAGGTGCAAGTGCAGACTAAATTTCATTTGATATTAGTTGGAAGTGAAATGCTTTATTGTAAATAAAGAGAACATGATATATTATTGCATGTATGAAATATATCTGGTATAATAAAAATCTTGTAATAGTCTTTGCTTTTGGATGCTTTCTCAATAAACTGTATTTCTAATATAAGACAAAGATTATAACAGGATAAAATGATAGAACTGGAAAAGTAATAGCAGTATTTTAAAACCCTAACAAAAGAACCAAGTTTACTTTCATCTCTGCATTCACAAACTGACTCTAAGGCCACAGCAGCTGATGAAAATGCTCTCATTTACTTCAGGAACCCATGGTTTCTGACTTTTCAATATGCTGTGTGGTCTGGTTAATTCTAGATTTAATAAGACCGTGAAATTGCTGAGTATATGAAAGGTTACTTTCAAATGCAAACATGAAAATTAACAGCACAAATTTGCCCTATGCAGTAAGCAATAATGTTCTTCCTATATGTAGCACTCCCTTTATTTCTATTAATATTTTCATATTACCAAATGAAGACAATCAATGGGATTAGATGGCTCCTGATCTCTCAGCCCTGATCCCATTCTTCAAAAATTTTTTTCTATTAAAGGAATAGTATTGTCTCTCTGTTATTAATCTGTACTGATTCTGCAATAACAGCTATAAAGTATCTAGCCCATTACTGATGAAGGTTTCTGTTTCACAGTGTACAAAAAGTTCATGCAGAAATAGAAGTTACTAAATCATTCTAAACAATGTTCCTAATTTTAATGGGGATGGTAAAGAAATGTACCATATTTGGTACATTAAAGAAATGAACCACCAGTGCATCACATCCCACTGCAAAGAAACACTAGAAACTCCTAGTAATAGACTTTAAGGTTGCTTTTCAAAGCCAGGAACCCTTGACAGTGAAACTCTTGTGATCTTAGTGCTTCTTTTGCTCACTGCATTGCAGTAAGGCAACAAGTGTAGAGGTACAAATGCTGTCAGTGGATTGTCACTAGCATATTGCTGCTTTGGTGGACTTATATTATTGTAGTCACATTAAATATTCTCCAGGAAAACTGTCTGCTGATGGAAGCATGGAGTGTAATGTACCACAGTAAAGATGACCTTGCCTGGTTCCTGTTATTAATAACCCCTCAAAAAAAGACTGTCTTTAAAATTCAAAATGTAATAAAAACTGATGAAAGCTACGTTTTGCAATGATCAGGGATCAGTACTAGAAAGTAAAGATTTACCTTTGAGGGTTTCCTTCTTCATTTTATTGCCTATCCACAGTTTGATGCTGTGACAATTCACTCACTTCCCTAAATCAGTCTCCTCCAGTAAAATGTAAATGTTTTAGGTCAAAATCTAGCAAAAAGATACCAAGTAAATTAAAGGTCCTAACAAACCACAGATGAGCGACCAAAATCCCACTTTAACATAGCTACAATTTCACACTGAATTCCATCTGTACTCCAAAAGGCTGGAAATACTTATACAAGAACCTCAAAAATCCCAAATGACTTTTTAAGGCGGGTTCTTCATATTATGTTAAATTAGTTTCCTTCCCAGCTACTTTCATTACTTTTTCATGAGATGAATACTCCAAAATGTCCTCACTATTAGCTCAGTACTCTAAATGTGTTCTCTAAATTTAGAAGTTAGTTCCTAAAAGCAAGCATTCAATAGGAACAACTAAGGTAACTTTAAAAAGATCAATGTGTTTTGGTTATTTTATTCCTATCTTCATATTAAACACACTGCAAAAAGAGAAGTAAGGTTTTGTTAATGCAGGCAGAATCTGGTTTTGCAGTCAGAAATGAGGAACACCTTTTCTACACTGAGAGTTAAACACACAAAGTATCTCAAGAAAGAAGGCTGAGGTTTTGAATATGACTGGAATCACCTATTCACAGTAGCAATCATAATGTTCACTTGGTTAAGATGACAGGAATAATTAAGTTGTACTGTATTTGTGTAATATAACTTATTAACATTAGCACTGTTCTACATGTGGGATTTCGTAGTAGCACTTACCTAGATTATATTAAAAAAAAAAGAGACTCTGAATGAGTAGATCTGATTCTGCCTTCTGATATTACTTTGTTAAAATGTCTCTAGCTTTCTGGGAAGTACCACTAAAATGAGTAAAATGGCAAGAATTGAAATATAACAGATTAAAGCATCATAAATAGTCATACAGTACACAATCCTTAATTACTGGAAGGATCAAGCTCTCTGACTTTAAACAGACAAATTCTATCTTGGACAAAAATGTTAGGCAATCACAGAGGAGAGGCTGAGAGAGCTGGGGCTCTTTAGCCTGGAGAAGAGGAGGCTGAGGGGGGAGCTCATTAATGTCTATCAATATGTTAAGGGTGAGTGTAGAGAGGATGGAGCCAGACTTTTCTCAGTGTCATCCAATGA